>JAJPUD010008398.1:45776-90227 GCA_023553655.1 Myrmecobius fasciatus
AAAACTGCTGGGAAAACTGGAAACTAGTGTGGAAGAAATTAGGGCTTGACCCACATCTAACACCACATACCAAGATAAGATCTAAATGGGTTCATGATCTGGATATAAAGAGTGATACTATAAGTAAATTAGAGGAATGTAATATAGTTTACCTCTCAGAACTATGGAGATGGAATAAATTTATGTCCAAAGAAGAACTGGAACTCTTAATTGAAAACCAGATAGATAACTTTGACTATATTAAGTTAAAAAGTTTTTGTACAAACAAAATCAATGCAGACAAGATTAGGAGGGAAGCAATAAATTGGGAAATCATCTTTACATTTAAGGGTTCTGATAAAGGTCTCATCTCTAAAATATATAGAGAATTGTCTCATATTTATAAAAAATCAAGCCATTCTCCAATCAATAAATGGTCAAAGGATATGAACAGACAATTTTCAGAGGATGATATTAAAACTATTTATAGTCATATGAAAAGGTATATACAGAATTCATAGTAAATAATTAGGAGAGCAGCTCTAGAATTAAGAGGAATTAGGAAAGGCAAGCTGTAAAGATAGGATTTCAGTTGTCATTTGAAGAAAGACAGGGAAGCCAGAAGGCAGAAATGAGGAGAAAGAAGGGTCCAGGAATGGGGAACAACAAGGAGAAATGACAACAGCCAATAAATAAAACTATGCAAAAGGAAACCACCTTTTGCTGTTCAATTATGTCCAACTTTTCATGACCTCAAGGGCCATAACATGGTAGGTTCCTCTCTCCTTCACTGTTTTGTAAAGTCTATCCCAATTCATGAAGGAAAAAAACTGAGAAAAGGGGCAGTGATTCTAGGAGTTGTGATTAGTGGCAACTTTGGAGAATTTAATTTTAGTAGATTGATAAGATGGAAAACTATATTGAAAAGGGTTGAGAAAGAGTTCATAGGATCATGAATGTGTAATCAGAACAATTTTTAAAAGTCATCTGGCTGGTGAATAATATAAATTGTTGATGTAAATTGTTCTTTCCAGGAGTTTTCCAGAGCAAAGATGGAAAATATAATAGGAGAGCTTGAGAAGATGTCAAGGTAAAATTTGCTTATCCAGCCTCAAATTGTCGGCTGACCCCACACTCATATATCCATGCCTTTCAGACATTTTTCACTGGGTGTTCAAAATATCTTAAATTAAACATATCCAAAAGAGATCGCATTTTCTTTCCCCTAAATTCACACACACACACACACACACACACACACATACACACACACAAACACACCTTCCTGTTGTTGTATGTATCCTCTAAATCCCTCAGGCTCACAATCTTGGAGTCATCCTGGATTCTTCATTATCTCTCACCTTATCTAAACTGTAACCAAGGCCTGCCAATTTGTTTTTTTACAATATCTCTCACATACATCTTCTTCTTTGCTCTCACACTGCGACCACTCGTCAATTCCTGAATTAAAATAAAATAAATACCTGAAATAAAATCCACCTCATGCCTGAATTATTACAGTACCTGATGGTCTCCCTGCCCTAAGTCTCTCCCCACTCCAAACCATCTTCCATTGAACAACTAAAATGATTTTCTTAACATGCTGGCCAGGTAATGTAATCCCATTCAATGTCTTCCTGTTGCATCCAGCATCAAATACAAAATACTCTGTTTGACATTCAAAGTCCTTCATAATCTATCCCTCTGCTAACTTTTCATTCTTCTTATACCTTTCTCACCAACACATACCTTTTAATCTGGTGGCATTGGCCTTCTGCCTATTCTAGAAACGAGATACTACATCTCTTGGCTCAAGGGAAAAAAATTTCTGCTTTTCTTTATGACCAAGATAATTCTCCCTCAACTTTATGTACTGCTTTCCCTAACTCCTTTTAAGTTGCAACTAAAATGTCATCTTCCACAGTAACTTTTCTCAACCACTTTTCCCAACCTCCCTTAATATTACTACCTTTCTCTGTCATAATTATTTACTATTTAGCTCATATGCAGCTCATTTGTACATATTTATTTGCTTATTGTCTCCCTCAGTTGAATTTTAAGCTCTTAAGGCAAATCTGTCTTTTGTTGAACACAATACACAATAATAAGTGACCATAATAATCAAGTATTTGATAGAACCAAATACTCCAGCTTCCAGAACAAGAACTCACTATTTGTCAAAACTGCTGGAAAAACTGGAAAACAACTTGGCAAAAACTAGGTATAGATCAGCACTTCAAACTCTATACCAAGACAAGGTCAAAATGGATATATGATTTAGACATTAAGGTGATTCCATAATCAAATCTGGGAACATGAAATAGTTTATGTGTCAGATTTGTAGACAAGGGAAGAATTTACAACCAAACAAGACATAGAAAGTATCATGAGATGTAAAATGAATAATTTGATTATATTAAGTTAAAAGGGTTTTGCACAAACCAAAAGAGTTCAATTAAGATTAGAAGGAAAGCAGAAAGTTGAAAAATATATTTATTACAATCTCTGATGAAATCCTTTTTTCTCAAATATATAGAGAACTGAGTCAAATTTATAAGAATCCAAACATTCCCTCATTTAGTGATTTTCAAAATGTGGTTGAGAAAATCCTGGAGATCTGTAAAACCTTTTAAGAGATTCTACAAATTCAAAATTCATTTTTATTTCTAATATGACAAATATCTATCAATGTAACTCATAAACAAAAGCTAGCACAAATCTTCAATAATTTTTCATAGTAAGAAGATGCTAATCTCTCTCATTTATTACTTGCTCTATAAGTTAAAATAGAAGGACTATACCCACTCTTTCCTAGATAAAAACAAAAGATTTAAGTAAAGGTGGAAACTAAAAGCATTGGCTCCCATAGCACCCTCTATTCCAAATGGATTTGAACGACTTTCAGAACATTTAACTTCCTTTCATTTTTCTTCTTGCCAGTTTCCTCAATATCAGTTATTATTTACATATACACCTTGTTCACAAAATGTACAGAAAAACATTAATCAAAGAGACAAAGACAATCAAATCACAGGATTTATGTGCACTTGAATTACACTTTTCACTCATGGCAATGGTCATTGTTCAATTTTATCTTAGAAGGTGATTGAGAATGGAGAGGAGGCAAGACAGGTGAGAAATCAATTTGACAATGATAAAACTCTGAATGAAGGTGGAGTGGAAGAGCCACAATCAAATAAGAATAGGGGATCTAACCACATTAGACCATATCTGAATTTTTATAAGATTTCCCTGACCCCTGAGGAGCATGAATATTAGCCTGGAACTTCACTTTTGATACTTCAACAATTTTAAGATTCCATGCTTAATTTCCTGAGTGTGAACTCCATAGACAATGGGGTTGAGAGCTGGTGGAATAAGATGATGCAGAACATTGAGAAGGATGGGCACTTCAGCAGGCACTTTCTTACCAGCTTTATTGGTAAAGATGAAGACCAGTAAAATTGTATATAAGAATAGGATGAGAATCAGATGGGAACCACAAGTACTCAGAGCTTTTGTGGCTGCTCCTTCAGACTGTAATTTCAACACAGCCTTCAATATGAAACAATAAGAAAGCAAAATAAGTACCATATCAGATCCCATCAGGCACCAGATACTCACAAACTGGTAGAATTTATTAAGATGGATATCCCCACAGGAGAGTCGAGCATTCTGCTCGTTTCACTCAGCATCAGTTCATGCAAGTTTCTCCAGGCCTCTCTGAAATCATCCTGCTGGTCGTTTCTTACAGAGCAATAATATTCCATAACATTCATATACCATAATTTATTCAGCCAATCTCCAATTGATGGGCATCCATTCAGTTTCCAGTTTCTAGCCACTACAAAAAGGGCTGCCACAAACATTCTTGCACATGTGGGTCCCTTTCCCTCCTCTAAGATCTCTTTGGGATATAGGCCCAGTAGAAACACTGCTGGGTCAAAGGGTATGCACAGTCTGACAACTTTTTGAGCATAGCTCCAAATTGCTCTCCACAATGGTTGGATCCATTCACAGTTCCACCAACAATGTATTAGTGTCCCAGTTTTCCCACATCCCCTCCAACATTCATCGTTATCTTTTCCTGTCATTTTAGCCAATCTAACAGGTGTGTAGTGGTACCTCAGAGTTGTCCTAATTTGCATTTCTCTGATCAATAGTGATTTGGAGCAACTTTTCATATGACTAGAGATGGTTTTAATTTCATCATCTGAAAATTGTCTGTTCATATCCCTTGACCACTTATCTATTGAAGAGTGGCTTGAATTCTTATATATATGAGACAATTCTCTATATATTTTCATGATCTCTATTGATGTTTGCTTGCATTGTGTTGCCTTTCTCTGGTTTTCTTTTTTTTTCTTGTAGATAGGATTTTTCTTGCACTTGTCAACTATTATTACATTATTAACATGTAGGGGACTTCCTGCCATCTAGGGGAGGGGAGGGGAGTGGTGGTAAAAGTTGTAATAGAGAGCTTTGTAAAGATCAAAATGATAATTCTGCCTAAATTGATCTACTTGTTCTATGCCAAAAAATTATTTTATAGAACTAGAAAAAATAATAACAAAATTCATCTGGAAGAACAAAAGGTCAAGAATATCAAGGGAATTAATGGAAAAAATACAAACAAGACTGGCTTAGCAGTACCAAACCTAAAACTATATTTTGAAGCAGCAATCTTCAAAACCATTTGGTAACAGGTAAGAAATAAAGTGGTGGATTAGTGGAATAAATAAGATACACACAACAAAATAACCAAGGCCTATAATAACCTAATATTTGATAAAACCCCAAACTCCATCTTCTGAAATAAGAACTTACTATTTGACAATAATTGCTGAGAAAACTAGAAAATAATAAGTCAGCAACTCAGCATAGACCTGCATTTCACACCTCATGCCAAAATAATATCAAAATGGGTACATGATTTGGGCATAAAGGATGATACCATAAACAAATTAGTAGAACAAGGGATAATTTGCCTATCAGATCTTGGGAGAAATTTATGACCAAAGAAGAACTAGAGAACATTATATATGCAGACAAAATGAACACCTTTGATTACATTACATTAAAAAGGTTTTCCATAAATAAAACCAACAGAAACTAATCTTGCAAAAACAAGATTAAAATAGAAGTACAAAGCAGGGAAAAAATCTTTACATTCAGTGTTTCTGATAAAGCATAACAATAATTATTAATATCCACTGATGGCATTATCAGGTTCTTTAAAATATATGGGAACATATGAATCAAATTGATGAAGACAAAAAGATGAAGTGAAATGATATCAATATAGCTCAAATCCCATCTCCAGTCTCCTACAATCCTGAACCAGAAAATTTCCCCAAAATACATACATGCATACAAATAGTGGGCACATACACACACACACTCACAGAAATGTTGTCCTAGCCAACTACAATGCTATCCAGATTTGTATGCACTTCTTTGACTCATGTTCGTGCATGGGATTATACAAACCATTTTATGAGCCTAAACTGGCCCTCTTGAGGATCTTGGGAAGCAGAACCATTTCCCCAAGGGCTTCTAATTCCCTAATACACATGCACAAATAGTTTCTGTGATGAGAAGGCTAAGGGCCTAAATCAGAGCTCATTACCAAGAAAACAAGAACTGAAGGACTAAGTACTTCGTCTAAATGATGTAACAGTCACTGAAACTCATAGAAATTTTTCTAATGAAGACAAGATTTTGGTAGATTTTGGTAGATGTGTTTGGGTGACCCTTCTGGAACACAAAAATATTCATAGAAATTAATATAAGTAGTCTCCATTTGTGCCAAATGATGCATCATTAAACATAGTGAGTCAATTCAAAAAGTATTACTATGTGCCTAAACAGTAGGAATGAAATTTGTGTATGGTTTTATGTATATACAATGAATTCCAGAAACAGGCTCAACAAAATCTGAAGTAATTTTTTAAATCTCTAAGTTGCTGGGTGAGTTTTTTAAATTAGTATTATTTCTTGGTACTAATTCAAAGGGAGGACTTAGTGAAATAATAGTGGGCAAAAAAATGCAACTGTTATCCTCCCCTCTCTCAAAATCTGTTCTTATATTTAATCTTACTTTATATTTAATCTCATTGGATATGCAAAATATTATTTGTGAAGAACAAGTTGTTTTTAAGTTAGAAAGTGGGTATATCAAGAGTGGGATAACACCTTTTGTGGGGGGAAAAACAACTTGTGGGGAAGATGGAAGAAGGGCAAGAAAAGTATCAGATCCTATCCTATCCTTCCAATCTTCCATTCCTGATTATTAGTATTTGTGGAAATCAAAACATAAAAATTTTTGTGAATATACAATTTAAAAAAAAAGAAATTCAGGTTATCAATAAGCCTGAAAAGATGCTCCAAATTATTATGATGACAAAAGAAAAAGCAAATGTAAAAAAACATTCATTAAATAAATATCAAAAATGTTAAATTTCTTGGGGAACTTTTAAATAACAGGAAGATTAATTTAGTCTTGTGGAATTAAGGGATTGGTCAAATCATTTTGGAAAGCATATTGGGCCACTTTGATTCAGCAATATGACTTGTAGTTATATACTCCACAAGGGACATTGATAGAAATAATTCATATGCACAAACATTTTTGTTAACAACTTTTTGATATGTCAAAGTACAAATAAAGTAATTATTCATCAACTGGGAAATAACAATAAATTGAGGGACATCAATGCAATTGAATAGTTGTCTGCCATAAAAAATGGCTACAAGAACTAATTCAAATAAATCTGGACGTCTTGCATGAACTAATGCACAATTAAATGAGCAGAAACAGGAGAATCATTTATTTATTGACTACAATGATGTAAAGGAAAACAACTTTGAAAATTTTAAGAACTTTGATTAATAACTACCCATGACTAGAGAAAACTAATAATGAAACATGTCTTCTACCTCTTGAGAGGTGATAGACAAAATGATCAACATGAGACATAGCATAATTTGTTAAACAGAATTATACATAATTACTTAATAAATGCTTGTTAACTTGACTTCACAAATATGTTCAGATAAAATCAGTGAATGTATGCATTTGTTTTGCTTGCCTATACTTGTTTGTTACAAGTGAGGGAGTTATTGAGCAATGATACTGATGAAACAAAAAGAAAAGAAAGTAAATTAAACAAAAAATATACAGTAGAGAATAAAAAGTTCAACGAAGATATGAACAAGGAAAGCAATTTCATTACTATGATGTTTAATTCAATATATAATTTAAAATAATGAGTTCATAGTTTAATATTCAAAGCTTGTTGGTTTTCTAGTCTTTGCATATGAAATATTCATTTGTATTGATTTTTCAGATCATAATTTTAAAATATGTAATTATAACTTAAATGAAAATAAAAGAAGTGACATCAGTCATAGCCCTTAGGCAGTTTAATAAGAATAGAGGTAAAATCACTGGATGAACTGGATAACTAATGACAAAGAAATGTTTGGACAACAAGTCTTGTTTTCCTTACCTTTCTCTGCCTACAGATTATTGGTGCATGATGCAGGTAGAAAGCAAAATGAGCACCACATCAGAGCCCATCAGACACCAGACACTCACAAACTGGTTGAGCTCATTAAGGCAGATATCCCCACGGAAGAGTCAAGCCACAGAAATGTTGGCACAGATACAGTTTTCTATTATATTTCCTGCACGGTAATTTAGCCAAGCAGCCAAGATTGGGGTGGATAATGTGACCAGTAGATTGCAGAAGATAATGGATAAGGCAGCCTTGACTACAAACTGCTCAGTAATGATGGATGAGTAATGCAGGAGATGACAGAAACATAGCGGTCATAAGCCATGATGAGAAAGGTGAATGATTCCATGGCCTGGAAGGTATTCATAGCAAACATCTGTATGAAGCAGTCTGTGAAGCTAATGAGCCTCCTATTGAACCAGAAGATGATCAAGACCTGCAAGAAAACTCATCTTCAAATGCTGTTCTTAGATTTTGATGCCAATAATAAGTTAGGAAGCCATCATAGCTCCTCCTTATCCATTAGATTAATCCAACACTACACTTAGATAGGTTCTTACCTTACTTCACCTTTTTCCTTGATATGTCACCTTAAACCCACACAGTCCACTCTTCCCTCTCCTTTTCATCTAACAGGCTAATTCCCATCCTTCTGACTTACTCTTTGTCCCTCCATTATTGCCTTCTCCCCTTTACTATACCTATCAATATCTATCATTCCTTGTAAAGCCTTCTGTTACAAATTTTTCCCTCTTTCCCCCAACCCCCTCCCCTAGATGGCAGGTAGTCCAATACATATTAACTATGTTTAAATATATGACAAATCCAATATATGTATACATATTTATACAGTTATCTTGCTGTACAAGAAAAATTGGATCTACAAGAAAAAAAACCTGAAAAGGAAAACAAAATGCAAACAAACATCAACAAAAAGTGTGAAAATGCTATGTTGTGGTCCACACTCAGATCCCTCAGACCTCTCCCTGGGTATATATGGCTTTCTTTATTACTGAACAATTGAAACTGGTTTGAAACATCTCATTGTTGAAGAGAAACATGTCCATCAGAATTGATCATCATATAGTCTTGTTGTTGCCATGTATAATGATCTCCTGGTTCTTATCATTTCACTTAGCATCAGTTCATGCAAGTCTCTCCAGGCCTCTCTGAAATCATCCTTTTTTGGTTGTTTCTTACAGGACAATAATATTCCATAACATTCATATACCATAATTTATTCAGCCATTCTCTAACTAATGGGCATCTATTCAGTTTCCAGTTTCTAACCACTACAAAAAGGACTTCCACAAACATTTTTGTACATGTGGGTCCCTTTCCTTCCTTTAAGATCTCTTTGAGATATAGGCCCTGTAGAAATAGATATTAAATGAGTGTCTGATAAAAGATCCAGTTAGGGCTTTGTGATCTTAAGTTCAACACTATTCACTGTTATCTCCTTTTAGAGAAAGCCTGAAAAAACAAGGTGGGTTAGGACTGGGAGAGCAAACATCATCACATTTCTGCCTTTTAATGTTTATTACCTAGACTTAAGACACTGGAGATCACTGTCTTTTGGGGAGTACAATTAGTATACAAACCTCATGTGAGAGAAAGTGCCTATAAATTAACCTTATTTGACTGACCCTCTCCTGAGTTTGTCCCCCTCATGGGAACATATGAGAAGAATATGCAGAGTGGGTTATTGGCTCAG
Organism: Myrmecobius fasciatus; assembly: GCA_023553655.1. Lineage (NCBI taxonomy): Eukaryota > Metazoa > Chordata > Mammalia > Dasyuromorphia > Myrmecobiidae > Myrmecobius > Myrmecobius fasciatus. Next base: position 54,990 of record JAJPUD010008398.1, read on the forward strand.
TAAATGCTTTGCCTCAATATTGAAATTATGGTGATTTTTGTATACACCAAAGGCTTTCTTGTCAACTGGTCCTATTTGTAAGGGCATCAGGATGGCTATTACTTGAGTAATGACTATTTCATGCACCATAACATAGTCCTCTCCCTTTAACACACACACACACACACACACACACACACACACACACACACACATGGAACACACAAGATAAATACAAGTCTGTAAGGATGCCCCATGCAGTTACTGATACATTCACTACTCACAATAGAATCTAGCCTTCTAGAATCCCAATTGGAAAGGATAAATTTGAGTGGTTTCTTGTCTTTGTAGACACCTCATTTTAAGATTTGATGACATTATAATTTATCCTATTTAGCATGTATTAGATTACCTGTCATCTAGGGGTGGTGGGTGGGGGGAAGGAGGGGAAAAGCTTTTGGGGAAAAAAAAGTTTTTGCAAAGGTCAATGTTGAAAGGTCACTCATATGTTTTGTAAATAAAAAGCTTTATATAAAAAAAAGATTTGATGACATGACATTTCCTTCAATCATTTTGCACAACAAATGGGATATGTCTACAGATACATTTCTTTTCAAGTATGATCACTTTTTTAGCTCCACCAACTGCTTTAAATTCTTCAGACCTATTCTTTTCAAGATCAGATTTTTAGATTGTTTTGTCTTATACAGTGTCTTGATTTTTAAATCTCTTTCTTTGTTTAATAGTAAGAATAACAATAATCAAAATACATAGAGATAACAACCACCACAATAAAACGTATGTGTATAGAGATTTAAACAAAATATTTTCCCACAGTTTCACAAAATTCTGGAAAGCCTTTTATGAACCTATAAGAAAATGAGAAGAATCAGGAGAACAATTCATACTATAATAATAATATTGTAAAAGGAACAACTTTGTAAAGCTTAAGAATTCTGATCAATAAAATGATCAACCATGATTGGTGAGGACTAATGAATAAGAATGCTACTCAATATTTAACAGAGAGCTTATAGACTGAATAGGCAAAAACAGAGACATATTTTTGGACGTTGCAGTTGTGGGGATTTATTTTGTCTATCAGTAAATATTTGCTGATAGAATTTCTTTTTTTTTTGTTTGTTTTTTGTTTTTGTTGATTCAGGAAGGAAGCCTGCAGAAAGGAAAGAAAAGAAATGCTCAATAACTTTAAAAATTTTAATTTTAAAATATTTAACACTTTTTTCATATATTACTTAACCTGAGCCTCTATAATAGTGCTGTGAGGTAGGTAGGTTAGGAATTAATTTTTACCTCCATTATGCAAAAAAATGAAACCCAAAGAGGCTAAGGGATTTCCAAGTTACAAAAAAAGTCAAGGCCAAACCCTACATATTCTAATTCACATTCCTTGGTCTTTTCCATTAAATCGTAGTATTGTTTAAAGTCTGAAGTCTTTTTATCCCACTTCTTACTTTTCTTCAAAAGGTTACACATGGAATGTTTGTGGCAGCCCTTTTTGTAGTGGCTAGAAACTGGAAATTGAATAGATGCCCTTCAATTGAAGAATGGCTGAATAAATTATGATATATGAATATTATGGAATATTATTGTTCTGTAAGAAATGACCAGCAAGATGATTTCAGAGAGGCCTGGAGAGACTTACATGAACTGATGCTGAGTGAAATGAGCAGAACCAGGAGATCATTATACACGGCAACAACAGTACTATATGACAATTAATTCTGATGGACATGGCTCTCTTCAACAATGATATGTTTCAAACCACCTCCAATTGTTCACTGAAGAAAGCCATATACACCCAGAGAGAGGGATGCGAAATGTGGACCACAACATAACATTCTCATACTCCTTGATTGATGTTTGCTTACATTGTGTTTCCTTTATCTGATATATCGTTTGTGTAGATAAGATTTTTCTTGCACAACAATGATAAGTTTGGAAATATGTATACATATATTCGATTTGCCAATATTTTAACATAATTAACATGTAGTGGATATCCTGCCATCTAGGGGAGGGGTGGGGAAGTTGGGGGGAAAAATTTGTAACGGAAAGCTATGTAAGGGTTATTGTTGAAGAATTACCTACACATATGTTATGCAAATAAAATAAAATTTTAAAAAAAAGGTTACACATGGGATAATGAGGGGACATCATTTTCTATTTATTCACTACCTTAAACTGAGAAATAACTACCTCAGGGTGGCCACACACTAAACCTCACTCTTTGTCAGAGACAGCTTGACTAATAGGGAAATATTTAACCTTTGTACAAAAACTCAAATTTCTTCAAAGGAAATCCTTCAGGCATAAGAGCAGTGGCTAAGACACTTTTGCCATTTAACCTTGCCCTCCTAAAACTTATCCACAACTCAGATTTTATTGCCTTTCCCTTTCAGAAAAAAACACACCTTTTCTCTATTTATAATCACCTAGTTCACCAATCACTGTATACACAATGCTTTCAAAGATACATGGATATCCTAAACAGAAACCATGCAAAAATAATAATTATTATAATATGAATAATATAAACTGATATCTTTATTATCGGCCTCTGTGAAATGTGAGAGAGCACATAGCCAATATCACTGAATAAGGGATCATTCTCTTTAGCAAGAAGGTCAACTTTAAAACACAAGTTTCATTCTCAGTTTCCCGCCATCCTAAGTAATATACATGCATGCACACACATGCACAAACACGCATACAAACACACACACTCACAGAATTGTTGTCCTAACAAACTACAGGGCCATCCAGCTTTGCATCGACTTCTTAGGCTCTGACTAGTAGATGGAGTTCTACAAAGCTCTTTATGAGCCTAAACTTGCTCCTCTGGAGCATCTTGAGCAGTCATTTGGGATATCCAAATTAGGTAGCTGCCAGCTACCTAATACATATATACAAATTGTTTTTTTTTTGTGATGAGAAATCTAAAGGCCTAAACCAGAGTACCCATTACAAAGGAAATAAGAATTGAAGGACTTAGAATTTTCTCTGAATCATGTAACAGTCACTAAACCTAATGTGAATTTTACTAATGGAGACAAGATTGTGGTAGATGTCTTTGAGTGACTTGTCTAGAGAAGAAATATGTTCATAGAAATTAACCCAAATCGATCATGCTCGTCACAAATGATGTATCATAGCAACTCAATTAAAAAACACTTATTGAGCACCTATTGTGTACCAGGCACTGTGTTTGGCATGGGGAATGCAGCATATGTGTGATTTTGTATACATATGAATTCCAGAGTTAGATTCAACAATGATCCACATGGCACAATGACTGGACTTTCACTGACCAGTCCTCTGTTTTAGATAAACAAACATTGTCTTATGAATTTTCCAATTGACCTCTATTATCATCTTAATAATATATTCCCATTGAAAAATTACCCAAATAATTTTTTTTAAAAAAACCTGTAGTCCTAATTAGTGGATAGTCTTTACATAAGAGCCTACACACTCCTCAAAAACACATATTTTGGAACCATCACTTTTTTATTGGTCCTTTAATGAACATTCTCCCCAATTTCATGAGCTTTGGATAGTCAAAATAGATCAGAATTTCCAGTACTTTTATGGGACATATTTCATCATATCCTCTAGTACTTAACTGAGACATCAGGCTATTATTAGTCAGTTACAAGAATGTTAGACCACCCACTGACCGACCAGTCAGTGAACATTCGATGCCTACTCTGTCACTATAAAGAGAGAAGTCCAAAAAAGGCCTGCTCTCAGTAAGCTTACATTCTAAGAACATACAACAGTATGCACATATAATATATTCAAAATGGAAAATGAGATTTTGGGGGGATGGAATATACTAATAGCTGGGGAAATCAGAAATGGCCTCATGAGGAAAATGATAATTGAGCTGATCCTTGAAGGAAACCAGAAATTCTAATAAATGAAAATGAAAAGAGAACATATTCCTGGCATAGGTGATGTGAGGGCAGAATACAGGATAAACCTCAAGGATCCTAAATACAGAGTAGATTTTTCAATTTAGATTAGACTTTTGTAGATGTAAATAAACTATCACCAGTACTCAGAGCAATGTCAATTAGCATAATACTTCCTGCATCAGCAAGTTTCTTCTATGGACAAGCTTTTTCCCTAGAGTATTTGTTTATTCTGTATCTTGACAATGACCCTCTTTTGTTCTGTAACCTAATAAATAAAGTACGGATTGCTAGAGCATGAGAAGGTGGCTAGGGAAGAAGCAGGAGGAGGTACAATTAGCAAACTGCTTGAGAAGCTGTCCTTCTTAACCCACTGATGCTGGTCTTACTATGAAACACTTAGCCTCATCTCTCAAGATTTTTCTTTGTTTCTTCTTACAATGACATCGTCTATTAAATGCTAATATTTGCTGCAACGATGCTTCCTTGAAGTTTTACTGGATTTAGGTAAATGGAGGATAGTGTTGGTGGCAGAAGCTCATGAGATGCACAAATATTTAGTAATAGGGGACCATTGTTTTTGATGTTATAACTTGTTTGTAGTTTACTCTAGCATTAGTCACTCAAAATTTTTCTCTTTCAGAACACTGATGATAAGGGTTTCCAGATCTACACGTTTTTTTCTTTTAACTTTGTTCCTTTAACTTTGTTAACTCATTAACATGTTCTCCCTCCTTGATCATACATCCCATGTTCAAAGATAGTGACAAATCCTGTCCTCACAGTGTGTCAGTTAATATGCATGTTTCATTAAGCAAGCATACTTGCAAAAAGCTTATGTCCTGCCATTGACCCCAACTGATTTTAGCCAGTTTTAGGCCAGAGCCCTCTTGTTGGAAACTTTATGCTTAACCAGTTTTTTGACTCAAAAGGTGATTAGTTGGAGATATCTTAACAGGATGTTTTAACCTTTCCCTTAATCCTGATTTTATGTTTGAATAAATTCATTTGTGACTATAAGCACTATTGCTGACCAAGATAGTTTAGACCATATTTGACTTCCCCTCCAATTCCTTATTTTTATAGCCAAGTCACAACATCAATGGAAAAAATTGCTCTCCCACCATTTCTCACAATATGGAAATAAGTTTTACACAACTTCATTTGTATAATAGATATCATATTACTTCCCTTCTCAAAGTGTGGGAGAAAGGCAGGAGAAAGAGAGAGAATTTGGAACTCAATTTTTTTAAATAAATGTACAATTTTTTAAGTAGAAGACCACTTTGGAATGAGAAGTGCCAAGATAATGGAGAAAAGAAAGAGACTCCTCTGAATTCTACCAAATTCCCTTTCAAACAAATTTAAATAATGCCTCAAAACAAATTGTAGAGCAACCAAATCCAGAAAAAAAAAATTCTAGAGCAAGACAATTTAAAAAAGGTTTCAGGAAAGGTCTGTCTCATCAGAGTGGGAGTAGAGTACACTCCAGTGCAACCCACATCAGCACAGACCATGTCCCCATTGAACCAGCAGCAGGCTTTGAGAGTGACTTTAGCATACAATTAAAAGTAAAGAAATAGGCTGAAAAAATGAACAACAAAAAGGATCCTGACCATAGAAACTTATGTGGAGGGAGGATTCTAGGAAGATGGCAGAGTAGGACAGTATCCCCCACTCCAAAGAGAACAAATTTGTTCCTTGAGGCGGATATAGACTGGTGAAACATAAAGAAGACTTAGGGTCAGAGCAGGGGCCCTCCTAGGATTTCTCAAAAAGACTAGAAGTCCCCAAGCCAGAGATGTCAGTGTGAAGTCCAAGCCCTTCCAGGCTACCTCCAAGAAATAGCCAGTGAAGAACCCTGGGGCTAGCTGAGTCTGGCAGGAGCCTTAGCCTGAAACATAGGAATTTTCATCTCCCAGGACAGCTCAGGGAGTTGCAAGTCTCAGTCTAGAGGGAGCCTTTGCTGATTAGGAAAGTCAGGCCCAACTATACTGCTGAGACATAGCTCTGAGCAAGAAAGAACTTGTGGATGTGATTGCAGAAGCGGGCGTGGGGGGGAGGGTAGGAACACTGCAATGATCACTTGCAGGAGGGAGGAGCTTTTGGTTTGGGCAGGGCAGGGCAGAGGGGAGAATTGAAGTAAAGCTAGAGGCAGCATCAACAGAAGCCTAGAATTAGATATGCTTACATTAATATTTCTCATTTAAAAAAAAATAATGAATTGGCAAAGAAGAAAGAACCCAATAATAGAAACCTACTATGGGAATAGGGAAGAACAGGGTCCAGCTTCACAGGAGTACACTGAAGTAAAAAAAAATTCTAGCTAAAAGAGCAAAATTAAATGGCTCCCTGACCGAGAGAATTTGTAGAAAAACTCAAAAAAGACTTTAAAAATCAAATGAGAGACACTGAGGAAAAACTAAAAAATAAAATAAAAACAATCCTAAAAAAACAAGATTATGGGGGGAAAAAGTTAACCAACTAGAAAATGAGATACAGTCTTAAAAGTGAAAATAACCCTTTGAAAATTAGAATTTGGCAAGGAAAACCCAAGGAAGTTATAAAAGAACAAGATATAACAAAACAAAATATAAAGAATGAAAAAAACAGAACAGAATGTGAAACGTTTTGTAAGAAAAACAGATCTGTAGAACAGATGAAAGAAAAAATATATAAAATTAACTGAATTATCTGAAAGCTGTGATCAAAAAAAGGAACTTGACACAATAATGCAAGAAATAATCCAAGAAAATTGTCCTGTGGTGATAGAACATGAAGGAAAAATAGAAATAGGTCTATTTGTCTATAAATTTTACATCCTCAAAGACAAATGTGAATTAGTCTCAAGTCCTCAAAAAAATTCTGAAAGAGCTCAAACACTATTGAAAATCAAATAAAAGGGATAGTAGAGAGGCAGTTAGGTGGTACAATGGATAGAACACCAGTCCTGAAGTCAGGAGGACCTGAGTTCAAATATGGCCTCAGATATAACACTTCCTAGCTACATGACCCTGGGCAAGTTACTTAACCCCAATTGTCTCAGAAAAAAAAAGAGGTAGAAGAAAAATTGGAAAAATAAATCACAGTGATGCAAAAAAATCATGAAAAAAGAGTCAACAGATTGGTAAAGGAGGCACAAAAAATACTGAAGAAAATAGCACTTTAAAAATGTAACAAATGATTTTTTAAATGTTCAAAAATCCAATGAATAAAATAATACCTTAAAAACAGAATTAGCCAAATAAATATATATATATATATCTACAAATATTCACCAAAAAAGAATTCATTAAGAAACAGAATTGGAATGTGGAAAAAGATATACATAAATTGATTGAAAAAAAGAACTCAAAGTAGAATTGGTCAAATGATAAAGGTGACATTAAAGTGTGTTGAAAATAATTCCTTAAAAATTATAATTGGTTAAATAGAAGTTAATAACATCATAAGACATCAAGAAGTAATAAAATAAAATGAAGAGTTTTAAAAAAAATTGAAGAAAATGTATAACATCTCATTGGAAAAACAACTGACCTAGAAAATAGATTGAAAAGAAGTAATTTAAGAGCTATTGAAAAGAGGTAATTTAAGACTATGACCAAAAAAAAAGATGCTGAACATCATGCTTCAAGAAATTATGAAGAAAAACTTCCATTATATTATAGTACAATAGGGAAAAATAGAAAATGAAAGAATTCACTGATCACCTCCAGAATGAGATCCTAAAACACAAACTTCCAGAAATAGTCAGGATAACACAAAATTTAGCAATTTCTACACTAAATGATTGGAGATCTTGGACTATGACATTCTGGATAGCAAAAGAACTAGGATTACAACTAAGAATTACCTATCTAAAAAATTAATATACACCTTAGGGGGAAAATTAAATATTCACTGAAATTAAATCTTTTCAAATATTCCTGGTGAAAAGTCAAAAGTGAATGCAAGCCTCAAGAGAAGCATAAGAGAAATCATAAAGGATTTAATGAGGCTAAATTATCACATTCTTAATGGTAAAATGATACTTGTAAGTCCTAAAAACTTTCTTATTATTAAAATATTTAGAATAAATACACATAGAGGGCATAGGTGTGAGTTGAATATGATGAAAGGATTATCTTAAAAAAATAAAATTAAGGGGTGAGAAAGAGGAATACCCTGGAGAAAGGGGAAAGAAAGACATACTGATGATTAATATTGGATGGAAAATACCAAAATAGGGAATTGAACTGATGGCAATAGACAAGAATCACCATGACCCTTGATAGAGATACACAGAGTTCAGGGAAAAACTCATAATTGAGTTTAGATTATCTGACTCTTCAGAACAATAAGAGTTAGGAAAGCGCATCAGAGAATTATATATAATATAAAATTATTTCAAGAAGGAGAAATTACTAATAACTTGTAGGATGAGGAAAGGCTTCATGGAGTAGCATCTAAACTATGCACTGATAGATGTTAAGATTCCACATGGCATTGATGGGAAAGACAATAGAAGATGTAGGGTCTTTACAAAGACATGGAGGAAGGAGATAATATGTCAGTCTGTCAACAATCATTTATTAAGTATTTACCACAGCATTGGAAATACAATTACAAGCAAAAACAAAGATAATTTTGACCTAAAAGAGTTTACATTCTAATGGAGAATGACAATACATAAAAGAGAGCTGAAAGGGGGATGCAGTGAAAAGAAAAACCCCTGTCAAGGGACATGGTAGAGTACTCTTGTAAATATGAGTCACCAATGAAGCCTGCTTATTCTGGACTTCAGCCTTGGTAGGAGATTCTGGGAGGAAACAGCCAACCAGGTGCAAAGGTCCTTGAAGGCAAAGGATATTCTCATGTGAAAAGTAACAGAGGAGTAAAGTGAGCTGAACCACTATACATTCCAATAAAGTAAGACAATCTATAAAAGGACAAGTATTGAGGCAAATTTGAGAAAAACAGAGGATTTGAGGGCATAATAAGTAATGAGATAGAAAATGAAGAGGAGAACAGAGATAGAGGCCTTTCAATAGCAAACTTTAAGTGCCAACATCTAACTGGAGACAATTATCCAGAATCACCAAATCACCCACACAGAGAAGCATTAAACATACACACCTCCAGAGAGAAGTGAAGTCAGATATAAGAAAAAGAGGGAAAGTTGGAGGGGCCCCCTGAAAACAATAGCAGTTATTCTGGACTCCATATAGGGACTGGATTTCTTGCACTCAACATTGAGCAAGGGCTAGATTACTCTTCATCAAGAGTGTTGGAGAAGGAGGTTCTGAAGAAGATGGATTATGGGAATTCTGAGTTCTGTTGTCTCAAACTGAGTCTAGATTCTTTTTCTTTAGACATAATAGATACTTTATCTTTCACTGATACTGACACACTTAAGGAAGGAATAAAGGAGAGGAATCTAGTACACACAGACAGATGCATGTTTTCAGTTGTGATATAAAATGGAGAGGACAGCATGACCAACCCTATTCTGTTGCTCAGTGCTCTGTTTACAGCACTGGGTTAAAAGCTATTCCCATGATCTCAAATCCTTCTTTTCAGTAACTTCTGAATCCCTTGTTTGATCTCCTTAGTCCTCACACCATAGACAAGAGGATTCAGGACTGGGGGGATGCAGTTTTCAATTACTTTTTTCCCATAGTAATGAAGTCTACAAGAAAGGATGGGAACAGGTGCAAAAAGGAGAACATTTCTGGTGATGATGAATACACTAGCCTTCATCACAAATTGATCAGTGATAATGGAAGGGTAGAGCAAGGGGTAACAAATGGCCACATAGTGATCATATGCCATAACCAGGAAGGTGCAGGACTCCATGGGAAGGAAACTGTTCATAATAAATATCTGGAGGAAACAGGCAGAGAAACTGATGGCCTTGGGATCAAACCAGAAGATAAGATAACCAAGACCTTGAGGATAACAGTGAGACAGAGCACAATATCCAGCAAGGAAAGAAGGCTAAGCAGATAGTACATAGGCTCATGTAGAGAGGTCTCTAACCAGATGGTAAGCAGAAGGATGGCATTGGCAGCCATGGCCAGGAGGAAGAGCAGGTTCAGAGGCAGGGAGAGCCAATGTTGCTAATTCTGATAGCCAGGAAAGCAGATGAGAAGGAACTCAGAGAGGGCAGAAGGTAAGCTGTTGTTGACAGGTGCCATGAGGTAGGGTATGGCTTGGTTAGAGTTCATTTGGAGACCAGCAAATGTAGACATAGGAGTCAATTCATCAGCAATATGGCTGTACCAGCAGTCATCAGGCTAGGTCAGAATCTCTCCTTAGCAAAGCTGGCATTACAATTCACTCTTTATGAACATAGCTGTTCCTTCAACAGTATAGAAATAAAATAGAACTATCGGTCTTACTTTCTGTCATCACTTCCTCTCTCTGAATCTCTATCCATCTGTAAGATGAAGAAATAGAACTGGATGATTTATAAGGTCCCTTCTACAGCATATACTTTATCCTTACAACATCCTATGTGTTCTTCCTTTGCAAAGAGGATTTATAATTTATTGGACAAGTGTATCAAACAGAACTCATAAGACCTGGGTTTGCTTAATATTCACTTCTCTTTCTTACTCCTGTTTCCATATCACTAATCTATGATGATTCCTACCCAATCTTCTCCTTTCATTTTTCTCCCTTCCCTTTTGCATAATCGATCTTTCTCAATTTTTGGGTCTCTCTCTGTGTGTCTCTCTCTGTGTCTGTCTTTTTCACACACACACACACACACACACACACACACACACACACACACACCAATCCCCCAACTCCAACTCCTAGTGTTGAGAAGTTCCAGAATATAATGACCTGCAGACCTAGAGAATAAGTGAGAGATTACTACACTATTTGTTAAGAAATAGTCAGTTTGAGCAGAGAACAGACCATGGGGAACAGTGGACAAAGAAAAGGAATTCTATGGGTACAGAATCCTATGGAGACAAGAGAAGAAACTAGAAAAACCAGGAAGGATGAGAAACTGAGTCCTTTTTTAATCACCACCATTCACTATCCTGGAAACCACTCGTCACTATATTTTCCCAAAATCCCAGTTTCCCTGTTCATCCATTTAAATGAAAGCAATTTGACCTACTCACAGAATAGGAAGAGGAAAATGTTATCAGCAGAAGGACCCCATTCTGAGTCACTATTCATTTAAGAGAAGGAAATAATTTTGCACCTTGAAGAGCTCATTTTTCCAATCCAACTCTGACTTCAGTCTTTCGTGTGTTCTATTCTTAAGTGGAAGCATGGACATAAATTCTTCCAGCCTGCATACTTAAATATTAACTCCCTCCCTTCACTCTTCCTAAAACTCACAGTGCTCAATTGAAATTCTTCTGTAAAAACAGTAGCAGTTCTGGGGTAGGTTTTACAGATTCCAGATTCTCCCTTTGGGATCAGCGAGGAAAATGTTTGAGTAGACTAGAGAATGACCCCATGAGGAGTCACACCTTTTTATTCTTGTTCCTGAAGGTACTTGGACTTGAGTCAAGTCTTACCTAGGAGTAAGATGCTAAGAATGAGAACAATATAGGTAGTGGCCTTAAAATTTAACTCTTTCACTTTCTTGCTCTCCTCCTCTTTTCGTTTTTCTCTGACAATGGTACCAGCAAATATATCAAAAGAGAATTATCCAGGAAAAACAGGTATTATTTTAATATTGTGCAGTCTCACTGTACTGATAGAAGCAACTCCTAAGTACACATACCCACACATACATACATACACACCTCTATACTTTATAATTTAGATTCCATTTCAACTGCTACTAACTCTTGATCCCATTTACCACACTACAATCTTTAGGCCTATTCAATTCTGTGATTCAAAAAGCATTTCTCATGTCCCATTGCTTTACATTCTTGGCCCATTTTATTCTAGCTCAATGACACCTATCCATAATGACCATAACCATTTACCAGGCCATTAAAATAACCCATTTTGGAATTATTTCTATCGATTGCATATGATGTTCCTCAGGTTTTCAGTTGTACTATTAGTTCCCTAAATCAAGAAGCAGCATGACAAAACGGAAAAAGAATGGCTCTAGAGTCAAAAGGAAAATTGCATCCCTGCTCTGGTATGTGTTCACTGTGGGCAAATCAGGTTATATTTCTGCACTTCATTTTCTTCAAACCATATAAAAGGGAGCTGGATGGATCCAATACAACAAAAATTTATTAAACACCTACTATGTGCTAAGAACTAGACAACTTCTAAGATTCCTTCTATCTCTGTATCTGTGATTTAGTGAATGGCTCATATCTTTCCTTTCTACTGTATTTTTTTTATTTCAAATTGTCCCTCAAGCCCAAAGTGTATTCAAGTACAAGCTTAACTTCATCATCATACTGGGAGTTTTTTTAAGGTTAAAGGTGTTTGATATAGTGGAAAAAGCACTAAGCTCAGAATCAAGAGATCTAGAACTGAATATTGCATTTCCACTTTTTGGCTGTGGGAGTTTAGGTAAATCACTTTGTTGATCACTGTCTCAGTTCTTTCTTCTGTAAAGTAAGGAATAAGTAGGACTAGATGATCACTAATGATCTTTTCAGTACTAACCTTATGCAATTTTGTAGCAAAAATCACTGACTATATAAATAACATTGCCACAACAGGATTTTCATCATCCAAGAAATTAATTCATTTCAAAAATATTATTAATACAAGGTCTTTTCCTGTACAACATTGCAAAATGAAACCAGTAACATATGTTCTCTTCACAGAAAGCTTCTAAACTATAAAAAGTTATCTGAAAGTGGTATCATTTAGTCTTCTCTTTGCATTCCAATTTGGTCTCTCAGTTGAAGAGAACAGGGGAAAGGAACATCTCAATCTCTCCATCTCTCCATATGTAAATATTTATTGCATTGTAAAAATAGAACTCCCACACAATTTACCAAGATAAACATAAAATAGTTCATTATTTATATAGATATATATATATAAAGGGAGATGTAAACAAATATAGGGAGAATGAAAAATAATATCTATAAAATCTATCACTAGAGAAAGAATTTATGACTAAACAAGATAAAGGAATGATCATGGGATACGTAATAAATAATTTTAATTATATAAAATTTAAATGGTTTTGCACAAACAAATTTAATACAGACAAAATTAGAAGGAATGCAGTAAAGTGAAGTAGAAAGAAGGAATTTTCAGCAATTTCTCTAATAAAGGTTTCAGTTCTCAAAGATCTAGAAAAACTGAATAAGATTTATAAAAATAAGAGCCATGACCCAGTTGATAAGTGATCAAAGGATGAATAGGCAGCTTTTAAAAGAAGAAACCAAAACTATGTATAGACATATGAAAAAATGACCTAACACTATTAATTAGAGAAATACTGATTTAAATGCCTATGAAGCACAACTTGAGATGTATTATATGATTAATATGAAGAAAAGAAAGATGACAAATATTGAAGAGTATGTAGAAAAATAGGAATACTACTGTACTGTTTGTGGTAATTGTTAACTGATTTAATGATTCTTGAAATCACTTAGGAACTGTGTCCAAAAGGCTATAAAATTATGCATACCCTTTGATTCAGCAAAACCAGTACTATGTCTATATAACAAAGAGATCAAAGAAAAGGCATAGGACCTGTATGTACAGTACTATTTATTGAAACTTTTTAAATGATGACAAAGAATTAGAAACTGCCAATTGAACTGACAAATGGCTGAGCAAGCTATGGTATGTGATTATCATCAAATAGCACTATGCTATAAGAAATGACAAGGAGAGATAATATTCAGAAAAACCTCGAAAGAACTATATGAATTGATGTAAAGTGAAGTGAGCAGAAATAGAAAATAGTTGTATATGCATTATATTAACACGAAAATAGCAATATTTTAAGGATCAAGTGAGGAAGAATGAACTACTCTAATCAATACAATATGTGTTACATGATTTGACATGTATTCTTGATATATTCTTTCTCTTTTCAGTGTGTGGGGGGGGAGAATTTGGAGAGGGAAAGAATTTGTGACAGTTTTTTTTAAATGAATGTTAAAAATAAAAAAATAATAAATTTAAAATTTATACATAATTGAAAAACATTTAACAAAATAAATAAAAACATACTACAAAATTTAAAGAATCACCCATAAAAACTCATAGCTACAAACTTTTTAAAACCTAAATCTAATCTAACTAAAATCTTCCAAATAAAGGCTTCACTTTGAACATATCATAAATTATTTTTTTAATTTGTCCAAGTTTCTTTTTGCATACATTGATATAGTCATTATTTCTTAAAATTATAATTATGGTAATTGTTTCCTAAATTAAAAAATGCTTTTATACCTGGCATAAATCCAAAACTGTCATAATGAGTTATATTTTGATATGTTAGTATAATTTCCATCTTTAGGATTTTCTTTTAAAAATTTTTCATAAATATTCCATAATAATATTGGTCTATAGTTTTCTTTATTTGCTCTATCCATACTTAGTATAGGTGTCAGGACTATTTCATAAAATGAGTTTGGTAAAGTGTTTTTTTTTCTGGACTTTATCTTTCAGATAATAGTTTTGTCTTCCAGTTTTATTCCCCATAATTTGCTTTTGAGTACCTCCCTCACCCTTTGATCCCTATGCTTTCCACTGCTGCACAGATGTTCCAGAGTCAAACTGTTTAGTGACTTCAATCTTCTCCCATTCAGCATATGGAGCTCAGTTCAGCCCAGGTCCTTGCCTTGAATAACTCCAAGAAAAGAATTAACTCTAGCCAAGTTTATGCCATTCTTTTATTCCAGTTATATATTCTTCCTGTGTATATTGTGTCTATGAAATATCATTCATTGCCACCTCCACTTCCAAATACCCTCCATTTCCTTTCCTTCACTGGAGAAATTCAGAGTCTCTCATCTCTTGTGAAAGGAGAGGACTGAAAGGCATTTACTAAACCCTAAAGTGCAATGCAAGTCTCAGTAGTTGTTATTATAAAATATATTTGATGAGCTGACCCCAGGAGAGTGATAAAGACTGGAGTCAGAGATCTGGGTTCAAATTCCACCTCAGATGCATATATTTTTCAGTTGCCTTTGTCAGGTCACTTAACTACCCTGGGCTTTGGTTTCCTCTTCTGTAAAAGGGTGGTTCAGGAGTTTGGACTAGTTAGCCTTTGAGGTTCCTCCCAACTTTTTATCTATCATCTACCTAATGAAATTGATAAGTAGGAAATGTCTTTTCAATTCTATCATGCCATTAGAATGCAAGCTATTAGTGTTCATCTTGCATTGCTACAGTTTATATTCTATTAAAAATATTAGTGTTCCAAACTTATCCCAAATTATCTATCTTTTTGTTTTTCTCAGAAATAAGGCAGTCTTATCACATGACAAATCTTGAAACACATATTTTGGTCAGTTTGTTTACAATTACATTTATGCTGGACCTTTGCCCAATTTTCAAACCCTTTCAGATAGGAAACCTATTAGAAAAAAAGGAAATTCAGATTTTCAGTGGGAGAGAGAAAAACAAGGAGAGTCCTTCAGTCTTTCTGGAGCTTTCTGGAGAAATACAAATGGAATTCAGCCACAAAGTAAAAATAAAGTCTTTAATCCACATCATAATGCCTTCCATTCAAAAAGCTGGCCCATCCAAAAAAGAGGTTGAACCTGCCCCATTCCTCATAACCTCTTCAACAACTTATGGATGCCCTGTTTGATCTCCTTTGTTCGGACTCCATAGACAATGGGGTTCATGGCTAGAGGGATGAGGTGATGTAAGATATTGAGCAGGATGGGGACATCATGAGGAATTCTTTTTCTGGCTACATTGGTGATAACCAATACCAGTAGGATAGTGCTGAAAAAGAGAATAAGAATGAAATGGGAGCCACATGTGCTCAGAGCTTTGGCTGCAGCCCCTTCTGCCTTGATTCTTAACACAGCCCGAAGGATGAAGAAGTAAGAGAGAATGATGAAGATGAGGTCTGAACCCAATAGAGTCCAGCCAGTCACAAACTGGTATATCCGATTGAAAGTGATGTCATCACAGGAAAGTAAAGAGACAGACAAGTTAGTGCAGATGCAATTCTTGATGATGTTGTCTCCACAGTAATGGAGCTGGGCAGAGAGGATTGGAATAGGTGCAGTAAAGAGAGCATTCCTAGCCACAATGAAAATGGCAGCCTTGACCACAAATCGATTCGTGATGATAGCTGGATAACGCAGCGGTTTGCAGATGGCCACATATCGATCATAGGCCATAACAGTGAAGGTACAGGACTCCATAGTGAGGAAGCTATTCATGATGTACATCTGGAGAAAGCAAGCAGGAAAGCTGATGGGTCTGAGATCAAACCAGAAAATGGCCAAGACCTTAGGGATGACAGTGATACAGAGAACAATATCCAGCAGAGATAGAATACTAAGTAAGTAGTACATAGGTTCATGCAAAGATGCTTCTAGTCTTATAGTGAGGAGCAATGTAGCATTGGCCCCCATGGCCAATAAAAACAGCAGGCTCAGGGGCAGGGAGAGCCAGTGCTGCCAGCTCTGGTAGCCAGGGAAACAGATAAGGAGGAATTCAGAAGGCAAAGGAGAGGAGCTATTGCCAGTGAGTGCCATGAAGCAGGTTCTGAGTTGGCAGCTTTCTTCTATGGATGTTTTCCACAGACAAGGTCACTAGTTGGTTTGCTAAGTAATATGTTCATCTTAGATTCTGGAAAAATATGACATCTCATTAAGCAGGGAAAAGCCTTTATACAATAGCTTCCCTACAGAAGAGAAAATGGTTTGAGCACTGCCCATTTCATATTGGGTCTAATAGGGTACTACCTTATCCCCTCTCCCAGTAAAATCTTCCCCCAACACAAAAGACTGAACTCTGAGTTCATAATAAGGACAAGCATCTAAACCAAGATAGGTCTAGAAAAGAAATGCCTTTGGTGGATAATCAAGTGAAAGGAGGTTCAGTGATGAAAATCTTCATTTAGTGACTATCACTCGGGCCTCATGAACCAGATTCAATTGAGAAAAAAGCAATGGAGGTTTTTTTGGAGAAAATTACATACTTAAGAACTGAAAACCTGCTAAGAGTAGCAAGGTTCACCTCATCTCATAACCCTCATAGTGAAATGTGATACAACAATATTAAAAGAAGATACTGCCCTCTGTGGAAATAACACAAGTGCCAAAATAAAAATACCATAAAGTAGAATATGAATGGTAGATTATACGCATTTTCCCCTACTCTACTCCCATACCAAAAGCAAAATTATGCTTTGCCTTGGAATAATTATAGTTGAATTCACAAATAGAACCCCACAAAGGTAAAATCCTTATTAATAGCAGAAAACACTAATGTCTTATTCTTAAAGCATTCATTCAGTCCTTCTCCCATAGTAGCCTCTACTTCTTCTGGTAGAAATTCACAAACTAACCTAAAGTCCACCTAGATCTTATATTGCAATTCTATCTTGTTTTTGAGACTTTTCAGCATGTATCCTTCCCTGCCTAACAGCAACAAATGCTGACTCTGTTGAGTCAATTGAGATCAAAGGAGAGAAGGGGAAGATTTTTCACCAGAATTAAGCAGAATATTTTGCAAATACTACCAAATAAAAGAAATATTAAGAGGTAAATAAGCAAAATTGTCAAGTAAATAATAAATAAGGAAATTAATTACTCCATGCTGAGGTTATTGAGAAAAGGAAAGAGGAAGAAAATGACTGACTTGTGGGATAAAAGTAATAAGAAATCATTAGGAATTGTTTGTTTTCAAAAATCTCAAAATTAAAAATGAAAATCTCTTCTTCACTCCACATAATGAGGTAAAGATGTAAAATTGGACTTGAAAAATGTAAGGAAGAGGGATACAGTAGGAAGCATAAGTGATGTAAAAAAAATCAAAGCTATCAATATTTTTTAAAAGAATGCATTAAAATATCATGAGAGCTACTTATTTTGCATTAAGCCTTGAAAAACAAAGCTAGGTTTCAGAAAAAAATATACTATCTGAGGTAAATACATAAGAACATATACCAGAGATAGACAAATCACTTCTGTTGCTTGGATTATACACAGATAAATGTTTTGTTTTTATGAGGCCTTATGTGTGATAGGATTTAAAATCTGATACTACATAGTACCAAACTAAAAACATAGGTAGAAGTTACTAAATCAAAATTAAAATTGATAATTGATATTTTGTTCACAGCAGTTAACATCCTTCTTTTGGCCAGATATATATACTGATCCTCAGTATAATTGCTCATCTAATCATGAACCTCCCAAGAATCTTTAACATGGAAGAAATTTTGAAAATCACCTATTTCACTCCCTATCTTATCTGCATAATGCATTTCCTCTACATTTCAGACAGGTGTACATCTGGCATCTCCTTCAGAATTTTCATGGTCTGTTGCTATATAGCTCTGTTGTTTTCAAAGATTATCCTTACATTGCACCAAAATCTGCCTGTGATTTCAATTCCTTGGATCTAATTTTGACTTCTAGATCTTAGAAGAAGAACAATCTTATTTTAACTCAATAGCCTTCTAAGGATATGAACCTATAATGTCTAGCTTACATCTTCTCTTCTTCAGGTAGGTGTCCCAAGGAAAAGCAGTTCTGGGTTTGGAAGCAGGCTTGGATTCAAACCAAATGCTGATGCTGCTGTTTAATGCTTAAAAGACTTTTGGAAAGTCCTTAAATCTCTCTGGGCCTCAGTTCTCTCCTAGGAAAAAAAAGAAAGAAGTTAGATTAAATGATCTCCTAAGTCATTTTATTTCAATTTTTTGATTCTATGATGCTATTAAATTTTCAAAGTTTTTTTGTGAAAATCTGATATTTAATAGGGAACTTACAAGTTAATTTGTCTAACCACTTACTACAAAGGAAAATCCTTTCTAAAACATCCCTAACAAGTTGGGATGGTGGTTGCTCAGCTCCCTATGATGCTGGTGACTCAGAGTAGCCCACAGTTCCTAGATCTGTGGTCAACTCTGGGAATCTGACTGCAGCTGCTATGGATCAGGTCACAGAGTCTCTTTACTCCACTTAATAATTCTCTCTATTTTACCCTAACGCTTTCTCCTAAAGAAGAGAAAAGATGCTATTGTCTCTTCATCTTCATTTCTCTCCTTTGTTCCCTCCTTTGACTCAGAGAAAAAGATCTGGGCTACAGTCTTTCCACACAAACCATACATCTTCAGGCAAGATCTCAGGTTGTTTGCTGGGTTCTGGATTGTAGTAAATACTACAGACCAGTTTTTGTGTCTTCCAGTTCAGCTCATTGTGTTCCCCAGGGCTAAAAGGATATGAATTTGGGCAAGTGGGACTTGAAATCCATTGAGCCACAGAGGATTCATAGAAGAACTCACCTGAAGAAAAGAAATACCTGGAATACTCTGGGAATTAAAAAATGATTATAAAAATAAAATCAGCAAATGTAATGGGAAAATTCTTTAGAGGAAAGGGGAATAGTTTAGTTATGGGTTTTTATGTAGTTTTTTTTTTAATTTTATATCTCAAATACCTAGAACAATGTCCAGAATGTTGTAAGTACTTTAAAATGATACCTAGAATTATACTTCACATTAAGTTTTGCAAAGTACTTTATATATGTTATCTCACATCATTCTGATAATTCAATAATAACTTTGTGAGGTAGGTCCTACTATCATCTCAATTTTTCAGATTAGTAAACAGAGACTGAAAGAGATTAAGTGACATATGCAGGGTTGCAGAGATACTAATTATTTGAACCAAAGTTTCCCCTCAGCTCTTACTGACAGCAACTCTAGCACAATAATCATGATACTATTTACATTCATATAAATGAATTGTTGATTAATTCAACATTAAAGAAAGGTGAAAATTCTCAAGAAGAAAACTTCCATGGCCAAGACTTATGGGAAGAAATAAAAGGATTAAAAATAAGTCTAAGAGCAAGAAAGCCTGAATTGTAGAAGGTAATGAGATCAGTCAAAGGCATGAGTATTTTTCATTAGTCTTTGCACTTCCCAGTATCAAGCACAATGTTTGGTATAAACTAGGCACTTAATAAATGCTTGCTGAATTAAATTGAATAAAATTATTTTCATGAAGAACCATCTATGGATTGATTCTTGTCTTTAATAATCAAAGGAGAAGACTCAATCTCAGTGAATAGCCTTAAGGACAATGTTACTCTTAGGGACCTTTCAGCAGAGGAAAGGTCAACTGTCCCCTTGGCAAAGCTTGACCTGACCTCTTGGAAAGGGGTATGACTCACACTGAGCTATTTGATACCCAAAAGAAGTAGGAAAAGAACTTTGGGTTAATCAAAACTGTTTGCACATGTGTTAGCACTTGAATGGGGGGAATGAACAGTTTCATAAACATAAATGCTTAAGTCATCTTTTAAAATTATTTTATTTATTTTGTTAAATATTTTACAGTCACATGTAAAAATATATAACAATCATTTTTTTTTAATTTTAAGTTTCAAATTCTCACTCTCCCTCTGATACTTCTCCTCTCTTTGAAAAGGAAAACAATATGATATTGATTATACATGTAAAGTCATGGAAAACATATTTCCATTATTAACCATATTGTAAATGAAAACACAAACAAAATAGAATAAGATAAATAGAAAGAAAAGAAAGCTTTCAATTAGATTCAAAGTTCATCAATTTTCTCTCTGAAGGTGAAGAATGTTTTTCATCATGAGTCCTTTGAAATTGTCTTGGGTCATTATCTTGATTGTAATGGCCAAGGCTTTATCAGTTGATTATCCTTATAATATTGCTGCTACCATATAC
Source organism: Myrmecobius fasciatus (assembly GCA_023553655.1). Taxonomy (NCBI): domain Eukaryota; kingdom Metazoa; phylum Chordata; class Mammalia; order Dasyuromorphia; family Myrmecobiidae; genus Myrmecobius; species Myrmecobius fasciatus. Next base: position 75,702 of record JAJPUD010008398.1, read on the forward strand.
CAATGTTCTCCTGGTTCTGCTCACTTCACTTAACATCACTTCATATAAGTTTTTTCAGGTTTTCTTGAAACCATTCTTCTCATCATTTCTTATAATACAAAAATATTCTATCATAATGGTTGAACACAACTTTTCAACTATTCAGCAATCTATGGGCATCCCCTTGATTTCCATTCTTTGCCTCATAATAAGAGCTGCTATAAATATTTTGTACAGATAGGTCATTCTCCCTTTCCTTTGGTCTCTTTGGGATATAGACCTACCAATGATATTTTTTTACTGGATCAATGCATAGTTTCATAGCTCATTGGGCATAATTATAAATTGGTCTCCAAAATGGTAGGATTGAATCATAACTCCACTAACAGTATAATGCCTCAACTTTCCCATCTCCCCTACATTTGTCATTTTCCTTTTCTGTCATATTAACCAATCTAATAGGTATGAGGTGATATATCAGAATTGTTTAAATTTACATTTTTAATAAGTACTGATTAACAGCATTTTTCATGCAATTATTGATAGTTTTAATGTGTTCTGGAAACTGCCTGCTAATATCTTTTGTTAATTTATCAACTGTAGAATGGCTTTTATTTTTACATATTTGGCTCATTTCCCTATATATTTGAAAAATAAGGACTTTATCAAAGAAATTTCTAAAAATATTTCCCCAATTTTCTAGTATTTTTTTTCAAATAGTTTATATAATTATTTAAATATTTGACAGAATTCACTTGTAAATGCCTCTGGTCAAGGGGATTTTTTTTCCTTTGGTAGGTCATTAATGATTTGTTGAATTTCTTTTCTAAGATGGGTTTATTTAAGTATTTTATTTCATCTTCTATTAATATGTAAAATTCATATTTTATAAATATTCATCCATCTTATTAAGAATGTCAGATCTATTATCATATAATTGGACAAAATAGTTTATATGAATTGCTTCAAATCCCTCAACATTCATGGTCAATTCGCTTCTTTAATTTTTTTATGCTAGTAATTTGATTTTTTTCTTTCTTCTTTTTAAACCAAATTAGCTAATAATGTATCTATTTCCAGCCTTCTATCTAATGTGGTTGATGTCAGACATTTTCAATGAGGACAAAAATGTCATCAAGGTTAGCTACTGGCAAATTATTTAACCCAAAAAGTCTACAAGCCAAGACTAAAGCAGAAGGAGAGTTAGTACATTATTTTTTGTTCACAGATAACTGTGCATTCTGAGGCTGAGTTGCAACACAGCATGAATTGATTCTCTGTTCCTTGTCCTAATTTTGGCCTGACAATTAATACCAAGAAAACAAAAGTTCTTTACCAGTAAGCATCTCATCAACCATATATGAAATAATCAGTTATAGCAAATGAAGAAAATTTGAATCCTGTGGATAAATTCACTTACCTTGACAATATACTTTCCAGGGAGGCCCATAAAGATGGTGAGGTTGAAGGACTCATAGCTGGAGATAGTTCAGTATTTGGGAAGCTCTGAAGGAAAGTATGGGAGAGAAGAGGTAATAGGCTCCCTTCCAACCTGAAGGTTTAAATGTGAAACCTAGACAGTATATCAGTGGCATGCCAAAAAACTAGATCATAACCTTTTGAAGTGTCTTAGGAAGATTCTGAATATCACTGGCAAGGAAAGATACTGGATCCTGAGATTCTTTCTCAAGGTGAATTGTCAAGCATTCAAATCCTAGTACAAACAACTTAACTCTGATGGGTAGACTTTATTTTTCAAATGTCAAAAGACTATTTGCCTTACTCAGTCCTCAGTTCACAGCAGGGGGTTAAAAGTGATTCTCATGACCTCAAACTCTCCTTTTCAGTAACTTCTGTATCCCTTCTTTGATCTCTTTGGTCCTCACAGCATAGACAATAGGATTCAGAGCTGGGGGGATGAGATGGTGAATGACATTAAGAAGGACCAATATTTCCATTGGAACTCTATTCCTAGCCACATTAGTCAGAATAACAACCATCAAGATGGTGCTGAAAAAGAGGATGAGGATAACGTGGGAGCCACATGTGCTCAGAGCCTTGGCTGCAGCCCCCTTAGACTTAATCCTCAGCACAGCCTGAATAATTAAGGCATAAGAAATGATGATGAAGATGAAGTCAGAGCCAAGGAGAGTCCCAGCAACTGGTAAAGTCTATTTAGAGTAAAATTCTCATGGGAAAGTCTGAAAACAGGTAAGTTGATACAGATGCAGTTTTCAATTACTTTTTTCCCATAGTAATGAAGTCTACAAGAAAGGACGGGAACAGGTGCAAAAGGAAGAACATTTCTGGTGATGATGAATACACTAGCCTTGATCACATATTGATCAGTAATGATGTAAGGGTAGCACAAGGGGTGACAAATGGCCACATAGTAATCATATGCCATGACCATGAAGGGGCAGGACTCCATAGGAAGGAAACCGTTTATGATAAACGTCTGGAGGAAACAGGCAGAGAAACTGTTGGCCTTGAGATCAAACCAGAAGATAGCCAGGACCTTGGGGATGACAGTGAGACAGAGTACAATATCCAGCAAGGAGAGAAAGCTGAGTAGGTAGTACATGGGCTCATGTAGAAAGGTCTCTAACCAGATGGTGAGCAGAAGGGTGCATGGCAGCAGGCTCAGGGTCAGGGAGAACCAATGTTGTCAGCTCTGGTAGCCAGGAAAGCATATGAGGAGGAACTCAGGGAGTGCAGCAGGTAAGCTGTTGTTGACAGGTGCCATGAGGTAGGGTATGGCTTGGTCAGAGTTCACCTGGAGACCAGAAAATGTAGATATCAGTCAATTCATCAATAATATGGTTGTACCAACAGTCAACAGGCCAGGTCAGAATATCTCCTGAGTAAAGCTGGCATTACAATTCACTCTTTATGAACATAGCTGCTCCTTCAACAAGGTATATATATAAATAAAATATAACTTTTGGTCTTTCTTTTTGTCACCACTTCCTCTCTCTGAATCCCTATTTATCCATATGTAAAATAAAGAAATAGAATTGCATGATTTATGAGGTAATTTCTACAGCATACACTTTATGCTTACAAGATGCTATTAAGTTCTAGGCTTCCAAAGGGAAGTTTGAGGATGAATAATCTGTTAGAGTGTGTATCTAACACAGCTCACAAGACCTGGGTTCAAATCTCCCACCTTCTTACTTTCTATGTCATACTGGGCAAATCACTTGATCTGAGACTTGGTTTCTTGTTTGCAAAATATCTTTTACAAAGTTATAGAGAGCATCAGAGGATATAAAATATTTAAGGCACTTTGCAAACATTAAATACTACAAGTATCTTATTATTTTTATTATTCTGGGAGGAGTAATGATTTGGGTACCTATTCAGAGAATAAATTCTGCTGGTGATGAAGTCAGATGGAAGAAAAAGTAGATGATGTCCAAATCTATTATTCAACAGATTTCAATTTTTTAATCAGTCATCAATTTATATGTGATTTTGAGATACATAATTACAAAAAAAATCATTTAAACTAACAATAACTAGACAATTAGTTTCTAATACATTTTATTACATGCCCTATTAGTATGAAAGTTTTTAGCATGCATTTTCTTTAAAAAAAAAAAGCTTTTTATTTGCATAACATATGTATGGGTATTTCTTCAACATTGATCCTTACAAAGCTTTCCATTACAAATTTTCCCCCCTAGTCCCCTCCCCTCCCCAAATGGCAAGAAGTCCACTACATGTTAATTATATTAAAATACTTGACAAGTCGAATATATGTATACATATTAACATACTTATCTTGCTGTGCAAGAACAATCGTATCTACATGAACAAAAAATATCTGAGAAAGGAAACTCAATGCAAACAAACATTGATAGAGAGCATGAAAATGTTATGTTGTGGTCCACATTTCACATCCATCTCTCTGGGTGTATATGACTTTCTTCACTGAACAATTGGAACTGGTTTGAAACATTTCACTGTTGAAGAGAGCCATGTCATCAGAATTGATCATCATATAGTATTGTTGTTGCCGTGTATAATGATCTCCTGGTTCTGCTCATTTCACTCAGCATCAGTTCATGCAAGTCTCTCCAGGCCTCTCTGAAATCATCCTGCTAGTTGTTTCTTACAGAGCAATAATATTCCATAACATTCATATACAATAATTTATTCAGCCACTCTCCAATTGATGGGCATCCATTCAGCTTCAGTTTCTAGCCACTACAAAAAGGGCTGCCACAAACATTCTTGCACATGTAGCATGCATTTTCAATATATGTATATTTACTCGTTTATAATTGCATATGATGGTGTAATTATAAAGGAAGAGATGTATTTTATTCCTCTATAATTTTACTTCTATACTAAATATATAATTTCTGTATTAATAATTATGGACATTTTGGAATTACCCAAACCTAGAAATTGTAAGAACTCAAGATAAAGATTAAATGATAATTGATTTTAGAATCAATAGATAACAATTGGAATTTGTTGAGAAGAGATATGATGGACACAGAGTGGACTTTAGGGAAATTCTTTGAAGGATGGAAAACCTTGAGACAGGAAAACCTTTTAAGAGGGTTGTGATTGTCCAGGTGAGAGATGTTTAGAACTTGAACTAAAATGGTTTTTGTGTGAGTAGAGAGAAGAATAAATATAGAGGAGATAAATGTGGAAGTATACATGGAATGACTGGACAAGTGATTTAGTATGTGTGGTAAAAGAGAATTTAGAGAATACTTCAAAGTTGTAAACCTGAGTAATTAGCATGGTAGTGCTACCTTTAATATAAAAGGGAAATGGAGGAGAAGGCTAAGTTTGAGAGAAATGAGAATACAATGGAATCTGAAATTCTCATCACAACTCACCTATGCATTCTCATTTTGAGCTCTTCTATGCTCCAACATAAAACTTTCCTGAAGTTTCTCCATTTGTGAACAAAAACCTTTGTATCCTTTCCTTAACCTACTAAAATTCTCTGTATTCTTTCTTTCTTACTCAAGGTTTATTTTCCTCTCCTGGTTCTGTTTTCAAATCACTAGCCTTTAACAATTCCTACCAAGGAAAGGAAGCATGTAGGCACCTACCAAAGAAAAGAAAACAAAAGAAGGAACTAAGAACTCAAGAAGGATGAGTGATAGGATTCCTCTTCAGGCACCACTATTTACTATAATGGAAGCCACTACTCTTCCCAAGATCCCACCAGTGTCCCTGTGTATCCATTTAAAATGAGATCAATTTGACCTCTCTTCTAACACTCACTCAGAGGACAAGAAGAGGAAAAGACATTAGCAGAAACACTTCAATATGAGCCATTATTATTATAAAATAAGGAAATAATTTTGCCCTTTGCAGAACTCATGTTTCCAATCCAAACGTGACTTCAGTCTTTTGTTTGTCCTAGTTCTAAATGGAAGCTTGGACACTGATTCTTCCAACACTATATACTTAGATATTAACTCTCTTCCTTTACTCTTCCCAAAACTCACTCATTTGAGTGCTCATTTGAAATCCTTCTGTACAAACAATTGTTGTGCCTGTCTCAGTCTCCCTCAGTTACTGGCTCAGTCTCCCTCAGTTACTGTCTCAGTCTCCCTCAATTACTATCACAGTTTCCCTCAGTTGCAGTATCAGTCTCCCTTAATTGCTGTTTCAGTCTCCCTTAATTGCTCTGTCCCAGAATAGAAATCCCCACTTCCTGACTTTCAGAAATAATTGGACTCATATTCCAAAGTAATCATGAAATCTCCAGATGGTCAGCCTCAACCTACCCTTATCTATGACCCAGACAAGCAGTCTGCTTTGGCAAGGCTCCTTACTCCCTAACCTGTCAGAACTGAATTTATGGTTTCCTTGGACACCAGATGTGCTCAGCTGTTCCCATGAGTTCTTTGTCTCCCTGAGCTATAGGACCCTATATAATGTTTGAAGTTCCTTGATGACATCACTGAGTACTTTGTATTTAGTCGGCTAATATGGCTGTGGCTGTGTTAGTCTCTGGCCTGGATTGCATGCTTTGAGACATGAGTCCCACCAGTCCTGATCCATAGTTATGTATTCTGAACTCTCAATTAACATCAATAAAGCATTACCTAATTTCCATGTGTGATACTGCCTCAGTTTCTCCCTGAGCATTACACAATAGCAGATCTGTGGTAGGTTTTGTGGATTCCAGAACCTCCCTTTGGGACCAGCAAGGAAAATGTTTAAGTTGCTGGAGAATAGCCCCATGAGGAATCACACCTTCCTATCTTGTTCCTGATGGTGCATGGATTTGAGCCAAGTCTCACCCAGGAGGTTGATGTAGGAATGGGAACAATAGTCAGTGGCCTCTGAATTTAACTTTTTTCCTCTTTTGCTCTCCTTCCTTCTTTCTCTTTTGCTCTAACAGTTATGCCATGAAGGAAGAAGGTAAAAGGATTATTCTCCTGGAAAAACAGCCATTGCCTTAATATTGTTCTGTCTAACTGTATTTTCAAGGGTATTAAATCAGTATTTATTATTTACATTCAAAAACAGATTATAAAGGGAGTGGGGATACATTCAGAGAAGAGTCAAAGATGGAGCAGTAGGGGAAGGGAAGGAGGGTGGAAACAGGAAGACCAGAGCCTCCGTTCTGTTATCTATTCTAGATAGGGTTCATCCTGATTTCTGAACCTTGCTTCAAGGCATACAATGAAGCTAGGACAAAATGAATTTCCAGGGGATACAATTTCAGGAAACATCAAGAGATGGCCAAAGTTATATCCAAGCAAAGATGAGGGCTTCCTTTTTCCTTAGATAAGCATCACCACTTTTGTTTATGGAATAGAAGCATAGAAGTTTGATGAATTCCATTCCACCTATTTCAGCTCTTATATAATATTAATATACCTAAAACCTTTGGGCTAAAAAATTCTTTCCTTGACTCTCACCTCCCTGAAATCATTGTCTTCTTGCAGAACAAAGGAGAAATAACTTCTTAAAGTACTTTGCTTCTAGTTTCTTTTAATATGCATCCAACTCTAGGACTGCTATTTCCTCCCCATTTAAAGTGATCTGATACAGATTACACTGAAGTGCTACATATTTCTGGTTTAAGCCATTTAGGTTTCTATTTAAGTTTACTGCAATATCTTTCCTTTCTACAAACTAGAAGCTAATCAGTTTGTGCATATTTTACAAAAATTTATAATCTTCACTATTATCTCACCTTTCAGTATGTAGACATTTTGGAGAACATTATCTGGTACAGCCTCTTTATGTCCACCCTGGCAGGCTCCATGTCCTCCTTTGTCACCTCCACCACTGCATCCTCGAGGGCAAGGAAGGGATGAAGGCAAAAGAAATGGAGGAAGGTGAAAGGAGAAGACTGGAAGATGAGAGGGAAGAAAAGGGAAAGGGTAGAAGAAAAAGGAAAAGAAATGAGAGAGAAATTGAGGGGAGAAAAGAGAGGAAAGGGGAGAAAAAGAGAAAGATGAAAAGTTTGAGAAGTGAATGTCTCACTGTATTAATGGAAGAACCCTCTACATTTACATTCACACACTCATGTGTGCACACACATACAAACATACATTATTAAGATATATCTTATCATCTAGAGTCTGAATCAATTGCTACCCAGAAATACTATCTTTTGCCATATACTTATTTACACAACTTAAACTCCTTGATCCCATTTACTGCACATCAGTCTTCTAGCCCACCTAATTCTATCACACATAAAGTATTTATCTTATGTCCCATTGGTCCATATTCTTGGCCCAGCCCTTTATATTCCCACCTTTTCTAGAAAAACTTAACCATACTAACAAATCCCATTTTCCAGCCCATTACAAGAAATATTGTATGTCTGTACATATTATATATATACACATATATACATTCCTGCATTTAAAAAAGCAGCTCAATTTGAAATACTTGCTTGCAAAGCACTGATTACAAGAAAAAAATCACTATACAAATAGCTTCCTTAATAGAATACTTAAGGTTAGAACATAGAAACCCTCAAAGAGTGGTGCAGATAGTAGCTGGAAATAAATATTATTTTCTGAATTACTGTAATTGAAAGTCTGCTCTAGGCCAAGGTTAAAGGCATCTAGGTAGAATAATCTGTTAAAGTTTTTTTTCTGAGTGATTAGCAGAAATTTTCAAATGTCCTCAGAAAGTTCAAATTCAAGATTTGAGCCTATAGAGAAGAAAGGAGAATACTGCCACCAAAAGGCAGTTTTCAGGCAATAAAATCTCCCAATCCTTCTTCCTTTCAAAAGCTTTGCTCCTTTTTGTAAGAGAAAAAAGCACAAGCAGCTGCCCTTGTTCTCTGTTCTAAGAAAGTTCTCAGCATCAACTTATTGTTTTATCTATTCTTTGTGGTATAGAAGCCAATGATATCTCTGTATTTTGTGTGTGTTTACCTAAGAATATCCCCTTTTCCTTTTATGCTTCTAATGCTGAGATGATATTGGAACATTCATTCTGTGAAATATGGAAAGGAATGAGAATTAGGGCAGAAAACTTCTAATCTGTCAGAAGTCATGTGACACTGGAATCATGTATCTTTTCTTTGCACTCCAATTTGGCCACAGAGTGAAAAGAACAGAAAAAAAAATATCTCAGTCTCTCTGTTTCTCCCTATGTGGCTGTTTATTGCAATGTAAAGATAGTTCTCCCTTTTGGTCCTAATATTTGTTGCCTTGAACCATAAAAGGAAGTGAATGTGTGGCTTAAAATGGGTAACAATATACAATTTTTGAATATTATTTTCCAATTTATGATAGTAACAACTTTTGAGGGTCTTATTGCTGAATTTCCTACTGGAGTTTGTCTGAATGCACTTACTTAGATGTAGTCATTTCAATTTCTGCAGATCTCATATATGCACCAAAGCAATATAAGAAAAGTAGCAATTAAAAAATAAAAATAAAAAGGACAATTCTACCTATATTAATTTACGTATTCAGAGTTATTTTATTAAGCTATCAAGGACCTATGATACCAAGGTAGAAAAATGATAACAGTATTCCTCTGGAAGTACAGAAGATCAAGAATATCAAAAAGAATAAATGAAAAAAGTAAAAGTAGCCTTGAAGTGCTAGATTTCAAACTATATTACAAAATAAAATCAAATCTGGTACTAGTTACATCAAAATTATAGTTTATGTACACAATGTATAGTAATAAAAAAAACATAGTAATCTAGTGTTTCATATACCTAAAGATCCAGGGTTTTGTTGTCATTATTGTTGTTTGATTTGTTTTTTGTTTGTTTGTTTTTGCAGTGAAAAGCAGGGAGAGACAAAAATTTCCAGGGAAACTATAAATTAGTTTGGCAGAAATAATTCACAGACCATATACACAAACCAAGAAGCTTAAAATTAGGTATATAATTTATATGTAAAGGTTCATATAAAAAATTAGGGGCACACATAACATTTTACCTAGAAGTGCTATTGATAAGGAAAGAGTTTATGACCAAACAAGACAAAGAAGGGATCACAGGAAATATAATGAATAATTTAGTTTGCAAAATAGTTAAAAGGTTTTGCACAAACAAGACCAATGCAGTTAAAAATAAAAGAAAAATGGGAAACTGAAGAGATTTTTTTAGGAAATTTCCCTAATAAAGCTTTCATTTTATAAATATCAAGAAAAATGAATCAAATTTATAAAAATAAAAACTATTTCTCATTGATAAATGGTCAAAGAATATGAAGTTTTAAGAAGACATAAAAAATCATCAACATTCTTATGTCACAAATAAAATTCTGCAAAAAGATATATATGTGTATGTGTGTGTGTGTGTGTGTATACACATATATATCCCATTTAAAATAACTTTAGCAGCAACTGGGTGGCATATTGGACAAAACACCGACCTTGAAGTTAATAGGATCTGAGTTCAAATTCAACCTCAGACAATTGACCCTCTCTGTGTGACCCTGAACAAATCACATAATACTGAATGGCTCTCAAAAAAAGAAAAAGAAAAAAAAAAAAAAAAGACAAACCTAAACAGTATAAATACCTGGAGCTACACCTGCCAAAACAAACTCAGGAACTATATGAGCAAAATTAGTTTTAAAAATTAGTTTTTTATATAAATAAAATCAGATTTAAGTAATTGGGGAATATAAATTATTTCTGGGTAGGTGGGACTAATTATAATAAAAATCATAATTTTATCTTAATTTACATATGCAACATTACTTCAATTATCAACTTTTTTGCTGATTTAGAAAAATAATAAAATTCCTTTGGAAAAACAAAAAATCAAGAATATCAAGGAAAGTAAGAATTGTAAAGCAAGGAAAGTTAGTGATAACACATCTAAAATGATGTTATAAGACAGCAATAACCAAAATCATCTGGCACTGGCTAAGAAACTGAAAGATAGATCAGTGGAATAGAGTAGACATACAATTTACAGAAGCAAATACATATAATAACCTTTTATTTGACAGATGTAAAAATAAGATTTTGAGATAAAGATTCATAATTTGGGGGGAAATGCTTATAAAACTGGAAAGCAGTGTAGTAGAAACTAGGCACCATTCACCATTCAATATCTTTCACCATTTACAATATCTTTCACGATTCTATTTGGGTAAGGGGATCTATCACCCATCCCAAACAATATGAAACTTGTTTTTTTAAGTACATATATTGGTTTAGAAAAACATGTTATTAATTTTTTCCCATTTTATTATATTTTATTTATTTTGTTAAATATTACACAATTAAAGATTTTTGTGGTGTGCAAAAAATGTTTGTGGCAGCCCTTCTTATAGTGGCAAGGAACTAGAAAGTGAATGGATGTCTATCAATTGGGGAATGGCCACATAAGTTACAGTATATGAATGTTATGGAACATTAATGTTCTATGAGAAATGATCAGCAGGATGATTTCAGAAAGTCAAAATTGATACACACTATAGATATAAAGAGAAATTTTGCAAGAAAATTTAAAAAATACTGAATGTGTTTTTTATCAGACTAATGAATAAGTGAATAATTTATGAATAAGTAAGAGACAGAAAACAAAGTAAGGTATGAAAAGGACCATTGTTATTGCATTAATTTTAAAAGGTTTTATATTAAAAACAAAGGTAGTCAAGATCAGAAGAAAAGTAGAAAATTAGAGGAAAAAATTATAAATAGTTTATCACATAAAGGTCTCATTTAAAATATGTAAAGAACTTTGTCAAATCTATAAGAATGTGAGTCATTCCCCAACTGATGAATGGTCAAAGGATATCAAAAGATAATTTTCTTACTGAAAAAGAAATCAAAACAATTTATAGTCATATTAAAAATGCCTAAACCATTATTGCTTAGAAAAATGTAAATTAAAAGAACCTTGAGCAAATTTTGCATCTACTAAAGTGGCTAAAAGGATAGAATGGAAAACTGACAAATTATTAGAGGGGATTTGGAAAAAAATGGAAACTAACAGGATGGGAGAAAATGTTCTTTGTGGTGGCAAGGAACTGGAAATTGCAGGGATGCCCATCAATTAGGGATTGGCTGAACAATTGTGGTATATAAATGTGAGGAATTATTATTTTACTATAAGAAATGATGAGCTTAATGATTTTTAAAAACATGAAAAATTGACATGAAATAATGAAGAGTGAAATGAACAGAATCAAGAGAATATTGTATAAACACTAAGGTTGTTTTAAGAACAAGTTTGGTTAATAAATTATTTTAACAATTATGAATACCAGAATAAAATAAAAAGGACATATGAATAAAGATGCTATCTACATCCTAAAGGACTAATGAATAAAAGTATGAATAATTTCTTACTATATCTAGCATACATAAAAATACATAGAAAGACACCAATATGTGTCTTATGATAGCCATCTCTACAGTGAGGAGTAAAGAAAAAAGAGAAATTTAGATAATAATTTTGTTGCTTATTTAAAAGAAATAGCAAGTATATTTAGATTTTATATGGAATTATTCTTTTTATTGTACAATTATGGAAATTCTCATTTTGTTCCATAAAGAAAAATTGTTTTAAAAAAAGAAATCAAACCTATCTATAGTCATAAGAAAAATTCTCTAAATCACTACTAGAGAAATTAAGATTAAAATAACTCTGAGGTATCACTTGAAATGTATCATTAAAGCTAACATGACAGAAAAGGAAAATGAAAAATGATGAAGATATAAAAAAAACAGGAACACTAACACATCATTTTTAGAGTTATGAACTAATCAAGAAGGATGTAGGGCAGAAAAGGTCAGACCCTAGCATGTAAGCTTCAAGAAGTTATGTGCCTCAAGGAAGTAGACAGCATTGCTAACCATTGGTCAATGTTTACTTCCTTTTCAGTCTATCCAAAGAATCCAAGTCTTTTGCTATTTAACCAATCCACTACTTCTATTTTGCTAAAACAAGCACAATACTGGGATTCAGGAGCTTAGAGGCTCTGTGTCTGCTCAGCTGGTAGGTTTGGACATCTCCTTGCAAGGAATAAATAAATGCTTCCTGTTTGTATCAGAAGATTTCTATTTGGGTAAGGGGATCTATCACCCATCCCAAACAATATGAAACTTGTTTTTTTAAGTCCATATATTGGTTTAGAAAAACATGTTATTAATTTTCCCCATTTCATTATATTTTCCTTATTTTATTAAATATTACACAATTAAAGATTTTTGTGGTGTGCAAAAAATGTTTGTGGCAGCCCTTCTTATAGTGGCAAGGAACTAGAAAGTGAATGGATGTCTATCAATTGGGGAATGGCCACATAAGTTACAGTATATGAATGTTATGGAACATTAATGTTCTATGAGAAATGATCAGCAGGATGATTTCAGAAAGACCTGGGGAGATTTATATGAACTTAGGCTCAATGAAGTGAGTAGAATCAAGAGAACACGACAACAATTTTATGTGATGATCAACTCTGATGGCCTTGCCTCTTCTCAACAATGAGATGATTCAGGCCATTCCCAATAGTATTGTGATGGAGAGAGCCATCTGCATCAAAAATGGAGTGTGAGGACAGAATGTGGATTAAAACATAGTATTTTCTCCATTTTGTTGTTGTTTGCTTACTTTTTGTTTCTGATTTTTCCCTTGTTCATCTAATTTTCCTTGTGCCGCATGATAAATGAGGAAATATGTATAGAAGAATTGTACATGTTTACCTAAATTGGATTACTTGTTGTTTAAAGTAGGTGTTGGGGAGGAAGGGAAGTTGAAAAATTTAAACCACAAGGTTTTGCAAGGGTGTATCTTTGCATGTATTTGGAAAATAAAAGGGGGAAAAAGAAAAGCCATATAGCAAAAAACAATTTATTTGAACTGAGAAAAATACCTGTGCATACTCTTTATGTCTATATATGTGTATAAACTAAAGAGATCAGAGGAAAAGGGAGTACAAATATATTTATAGGTTCTTTTTGTGAGGACAAAGAATTAGAAATTGAAGGAATTGTCATTAATTAAAGAATATCTAAACAATTTTGTGGTATATAATTATGATCAAATACTATAATGCTCTGAGAACTGACAAGGGGGATGTCTTGAGAAAAACCTGGGAAGAACTTAAGATGCAAAGGGAAGTGAGCAGAATGAGGGGAACATGGCAAATTAACAGCAATATTGTAACAGTGATCAAGTGAGAAAAACAGCTACCTTAATTAATAAAATAATCCAAGACAATTCCAAAGGACTCATGATGGATAATGCTATTCGCCTCCAGAGAGAGAAAACTGATGAACTGAGCTCAAATTGAAACATAATTTTTTTCACTTTGTTTTCTTGCTTTTTGCAACATGGTTGTCATGAAATATATTTTGAATCATTTCAAAGATGTATAATATATATCATATTGCTTGCCTTCTCAGTGGGTAGAGGATAGTCTTAAAAGAGGGAAAGAATTTGGAACTGAAAAAAGTTTAATAATATTTAAAATAAAACATGTATAATTGGGAATTGTTTTACAAAATAAATAAAAATATAATTCAACATTATAAAAAGTCACCTACAATAACTCTGACACACACAAAATTTTTGAACACCAAAACTGTATGTTTTTTGTTGAGGCTGTTGGATTTAAGTGACTTACCCAGTGTCATATAGCTAGGAAGTGTTAAGTGTCTGAGGCCAAATTTGAACTCAGGTCCTCCTGACTTCAGGACTGGAGCTTTATTCATTGTACCACCTAGCTGCCCTTTCGAAAAATTGCATTTTCTAACCTAAATAAAAATCTTTGAAATGAAAGTTTTCAGTCTATTTTTTAATCTATTTTTTCAAAAAATTTTAAAATTTAAAACTACCTTGTCATAAGAAAAACTGTTATATTCCAAGAGATTTACTGCTTTATTTTCATTTTAAAACCTATTCATAAATGATGCATATGTGTGAAAAAATGAGTACCCAATTATGTACTGCTTTCATTTAAATTTTTGTATGTTTATTAAATATATTTTTCATTCATGAGAATCATTAAAAACAAATTATCAAAATTAAATTAAATTAGAATTATGACAGGAAATGCTTGCATAAAGGAGAGAGAGAGAGAGAGAGAGAGAGAGAGAGAGAGAGAGAGAGAG
>JAJPUD010008399.1:431-35009 GCA_023553655.1 Myrmecobius fasciatus
CTTTGTTTTTGTTCTTCCTGGTTTAGGTATCAGTACCATGTCTGTGTCATAAAATGAATTTGGTAGGAGTCCTTCATTCCCAATTTTTTCAGATAGTTTATATAGTATTGGAGTTAATTGTTCTTTAAATGTTTGGTAGAATTCACTTGTAAATCCATCTTGTCCTGGGGATTTTTTCTTAGGGAGTTAATTAATGACTTGTTCTATTTCTTTTTCTAAAAGGGGACTATTTAAGTAATTTATTTCCTCTTCTGTTAATCTGGGCAATCTATATTTTTGTAGGTATTCCTCCATTTCGCTTAGTTTATTAAATTTATTGGCATAAAATTGGACAAAGTAACTCCTAATTATTGCTCTAATTTCTTCTTCATTGGTGGAAAGTTCTCCCTTTTTATTTTTGAGACTAACAATTTGATTTTTCTCTTTCCTTTTTCTAATCAAATTAACTAGAGGTTTATCCATTTTGTTATTTTTTTTTGTAAAACCAACTTTTAGTTTTATTTATTAATTCAATAGTTTTTTTTTTTACTTTCAATTTTATTAATCTCTCCTTTTAATTTTAGGATTTCAAGTTCGGTATTTGATTGGGGTTTTTTAATTTGTTCTTTTTCTAGCTTTTTTAGTTGCAAGCCCAAATCATTGATTTTCTCTTTCTCTATTTTATGCAAGTAAGCATCTAGAGATATCAAAATTTCCCCTTATTACCGCTTTGGGTGCATCCCACAAATTTTGTTATGTTGTCTCATTATTGTCATTCTCTTGGATGAAATTAGTAATTGTGTCTGTAATTTGCTGCTTCACCCACTCATTCTTTTTTTTTTTATTTTTTTTTCTGAAGCAATTGAGGTTAAGTGATTTGCCCAGGGTCACACAGCTAGGGAATGTTAAGTGTCTGAGACCAGATTTGAACTCAGGACCTCCTGACTTCAGGGCTGGTGTTCTATTCACTGCGCTATCTAGCTGTCCCCCATTCATTCTTTAGGATAAGATTATTTAGTTTCCAATTGCTTTTTTTGTCTATTTTCTTCTGGCCTTATATAGCATGTGATTTTTATTGCATCATGATCTGCAAAAAATGCATTTACTATTTCTGCCTTCCTGAATTTGATTTTGATATTTTTATGTCCTAACACATGGTCAATTTTTGTATAAGTTCCATAAATCGCTGAGAAAAAAGTAAATTCCTTTCTGTCTCCATTTAATTTCCTCCAATGATCTATCATACCTAACTTTTCTAACATTTTGTTTACTTCCTTAACATTTTTCTTATTTATTTTGTGGTTTGATTTATCTAGTTCTGAGACAGGGAGACTGAGATCCCCCACTGTTATAGTTTTGCTGTCTATTTCTTCTTGCATCTCTCTGAACTTTTCCTCTAGGAATTTCCATGCCATACCACTTGGTGCATATATGTTTAGTATTGATATTGCTTCATTATCTATGGTACCCTTTAGTAAGATACAGTTTCCTTCCTTGTCTCTTTTAATTAGATCTATCTTTGCTTTTACTTGATCTGAGATCAGGATTGCTATCCCTGCTTTTTTTTTTTGTTCACCTGAAGCATAATAGATTCTGCTCCAGCCTTTTACCTTCACCCTGTATGTGTCTCTATGTTTTAGATTTGTTTCTTGTAAACAACATAATGTTGGATTCTGGTTTTTAATCCAGTCTGTTATCCACTTCTGCTTTATGGGAGAGTTCATTTCATTCACATTCACAGTAAAATAAACTAATTCTGTTTTTCCTGCCATCTTATTTACCCTAGGTTATGTTTTTTTCTTTTCTATCCCCCTTCCCTCCTCCCTAGTATTTTGCTTTTGATAACCACCTCCCTTAAACAGTTCTTCCCCTTTAGAGCCCCTCCCCTTTTTTACACTTTTCCCCTAATTCTTCTGTTTTCCCTTCTATTAGTCTTTCCCTGTCTTCCCCTCCCCCTTCCCTCCTATTTCCCTATAAGATGAAACAGGTTTCTTTGTGATACCAAATCTGTCAGTTATTTTCTCAAAGCTAAATCTGATGAGAATAAGATTCACCCAATGCTTATCCCCTTCCCTTCTTTCTCTCAATTATAATAGGTTTTCTTTATCTCTTCTTGTGATGTATTTTTCCTTATTTTACCTCCTTTTCCCTCTTCTTCCAGTGTTATCCCTTTTCTATCTCTAATTTCTTTTTCATATTATCATAATAAAATTGATTTATACGCTTATTCTCTAAGTATATCCATAACAGAAATATAGTTAAGTGTTTTTTTTTTCTTTTTACATTTTTATGTTTCTCTTGAGTTCTGTGTTTGGAGATCAAATTTTTTGTTCAGTTCTGGTCTTTTCATTAGAAATAAGTGAAATTCCCTATATTATTGAATGTCCATCTTCTTTCCTGAAAGATGATGCTCATTTTAGCTGGATAGCTTATGTTTGGCTGTAATCCTAGTTCTTTGCTTTTTGGAATATCAGATTCCAGGCCCTTCCATTCTTTAAGGTGGAAGCTGCTAGATCCTGGGTGATCCTAATTGTGGCTCTTTGGTATTTAAATTATTTCTTTCTGGCTGCTCGCAATATCTTTTCCTTGGTGCAATAGTTCTGAAATTTAGCCATGATATTCCTTGGGGATTTAATTTTGGGGTTTCTTTCAGGAGGTGATCAGTAGATTGTTTTGATAGTTATTTTACCTTCTGATTCCAAAATATCAGGGTAGTTTTCTTTTATGATTTCCTATAAGATGATGTCTAGGTTCTTTTTTTTTTTTATCATGGCTTTCAGGAAGTCCTATAATACTTAGATTGTCTCTCCTAGATCTATTTTCCAGGTCAGTTGTTTTTCCTAGGAGATATTTCATATTTTCTTCTATTTTTTCATTTTTTTTGTTTTTGTTTGATTGATTTATTTTTAAATTTATTTTTTGCTGAACCAATTGGGATTAAGTGACTTGCTCAGGGTCTCACAGCTAGGAAGTGTTAAGTTTCTGAGGTCAGATTTGCACTCAGGCCCTCCTGACTTCAGGGCTAGTGCTCTAATCACTGCACAATCTAGCTGCCCCCGTTTGACTGATTCTTGAAGTCTTGTTGAGTCATTCACTTCCATTTGTTCAATTTTTTTTTAATGTATTATTTTCTTCAGTTACTGTTTTTAGCTCCTTTTGCAAGTGGCCAATTACATTTTTTTTTTTTGTTCATTACATTCTTTTTCCATTTTTTCCTTTTTTTTTTTTTTTTTGCAATGATCTCATTTCATTTCCCCATATTTCTTCTAACTCTCTTTTAAGATCCTTTATGCAATCTTCAAAGAAACCTTGTGACATGGAGTCCAGCTTATGTCTCTCGTTGGGGCTTTTTCTGGAGTTGCTTTACTTTTAGGGACCTCAGGATTTGAGGTCTGCTCTTCCCTTTCTCCATAAAAGCTGTCTATGGTGAGAGTTCTTTTGGGGTTTTTTGTTCATTTTTTTTTTTTTTTTTAAGGTGTGAAGTCTGTTCAAGGCAAAGGAGGGACAGCTGCTTTAATTTACTCTGGGGCAGTTCTGCTGATTGAGTTATTTCAGGTGTTGGGCAGTTCTGCTGATTGATTTATTGATTTCCTGGTGCTGGGCAGTTCTGCTGATTGATTGATTTCTTTAGGGTGCTGTGTAATGGCAGCTAAGTCTGGCACTATTCAAGGGTTCGGTGGTTTACAATCTACCCCCCACAAAAAGCAGATCTGCCAAACCACCTGCTTACAGTCAGGACAGATTGGTCCAAGAGACCTTCAGAAGACCCCCAGGTGCGTGGAAGCCACAACGCTCAGACTCCTGTTCCAGCTCCCTGCTGCAGTCTCCCTGTGCTGCAGTCAGGGTTTGGCAGACCACCAATTGAAACAGACCTGTTTTGAAGTTCTTCCAGGGTATCTTCTTCTAGACATGTGTTGTACTACAGATATTGTGGATTCTTTGTCTTCAAAACCAGTCTAAGGGCTTAATCTGCTGTTGGTTTGAGGGAAGGTTAGAGGAGGTTACAGAAAGTGGTGTCTGCTCTCTGTCATCTTGGCTCCATCCCTCAAAGTCCTCAACCCCAGTTTCAGAATGTCACTTTCAAGATTATGAAGTGGGTTTATTTTCTATATTGTAATAGACCAGGGAAAAATGAATTTTGACATACTTAGATAATCACAACTATTTGCACTGGAGATTGGGACCTCTTTTAACTGGGAGAACCTAGATGTGAGCTATAACCTGATTACATGAGAGTGACCCTAAAGATGAGAGCTTGTTTACCATTTATCCTTCACTTTTGAAGAGGTATGACATCAGGAAGGTGATGATGCTATAGCTTGCAAGTGAATGAGATTAAGGGGCTTTGCTATAGTCATACAACTGTAGAGCTGGGTCTCTTGGCACTTAGACCTATGATCCTTTTATTGTGTTACACTATATCAAGTATAATGCTTATATTTGGGTTTTGATTGGTAGCATAATCACTGAATGGGCATTGCCTCAGTCAAACTAATTCTTAGGAAAGATCTTAATTTAAAAAGGTCAAGATCTTTCACTGCATCCAGAGCCACCTGCAGTTGTTTCTGATATATATATATATATATATATATATATATATATATATATCTTGCCACTGGGCCCATATGGCACTGAAGGAGAAAGTAAGGCTGGTGACTTTGCATAGCCCTCCTTCCATTATAAGAAAATGTGCTCTTGGAGTTGGCATCCTATATTGGAACCAGGATACATAGTACAAAGTCTTGGCATTTGTACTTTGTCCATTTATACCTACACATGCATACACACACAGAGTATACATATGTGCACATATGTTTGTACAAACATATATGTATGCATATATTTTTCCTTTACCTTTCCAATATGTTCATATTTGTTCTTAATTACTTGTCAATTACCTGTCACAAAAATATTTTCTTATACTCTCTATTGAATATTTTTTTCACCCTGATGCCTTTCCACATAATGTATATTGCTATGAACAGTGAGGGAAAGGAAACACATGAGATTTAAAACTTTTAATAAATATGCCAACAAAACAATAATTTATGAGTGTGATTAAGCATAGATATCATTAAAATAATATCAATTTCCCACAAAAATTAAATATCATTGTTAGTGAAAAATAAATTCATGAACAGTTGAAGATTAAAATGTTGGTAAAATAAATATCTCACCCAATTCTTTTTTTTTCAATAAGATCTATAAAGAATTGTCCAATGATTTCTAAAATGGGAGAATATTTATTTTAAAGGTTAAAACATTCATATTTGCTTAAAAGATATAAACAATGAGTGTCATTTTTCAATGCTACAAAGAAAATCACAGGATAATTTTTAAAAATTATAGAACATGAGAGTATTCAAAATATAAAACAATAAATTACCTATGTAATAACTACTACACATTGAGTTCAGAGCTGTCCAACTTTTCTTTGTTTCCTTTTAGGTTTTCTTTTGTTCTGTGGTATGTGCTTTTTACTTTATTCTTTCCTCTTCATCTCACCTTCTCCAAGAAGGCTACAATTAAGCATGGGATCATACATAGATATAGATACAGAGAAATAGATATAAAACACATGTACATATGTACACATGTGTACATACAAATATATGCATATATGGATGCATATACAGACAAATGCATAGATATCTATAATCATACACATGCATATACATATATATTCATATACATCTATATGAGACTGTATTGTTTGTCCTCTGTTTCTCTGAAGGTGGATAACATTTTCCTTCATAAGTCCCAGCCTTTGCACATTTCTTGAAACCTACCAAGTCACAATTTTCTTTTCTTTTCTTTTTTTTCCCCTGAGGCAATTGGGGTTAAGTGGCTTGTCCAGGATCACACAGCTATGAAGTGTTAAGTGTCTGAGGCTAGATTTAAATTCAGGTCTTCCCGACTTCAGAGATATGCCACCTAGCTGTCCCCAACTCACAATTTTCTACATCACAGTAATATTTCATCCTATATTATCTAGTCATTGTAAATAGTCTAAAACAATATTAATTAATATGGCTGATATATAGTATAATTTCCCTATTTTCTTTTTTTGATTAAATCTATTTTAGCTTTAACTTTGTCTGAGATCTTTACTATCCTTGTTTTCTTTTATTTAAATTCTACTCCTGATCACTATTATTTTTTGCATGCATCTCTCATTTCCTATCTTTCCTGATTCCTCTGCTTTACTTCTTCTCACTACTTTGTCTTCCTATTACCTAACCAAACTCAATTCTCCCTTCCCAAGATCCCTTTCTTACCCTCTCCCACCACCTTTTCCTCTTGCCCTCTTGTTTTTATCTGAATTCAGAAGACTTTTATACCATTCTAAATATATATTGTTCCCTCTTTTTCTCAGTCCTGTTGATCTACACACTCTTCTATAACCACCCTGTCCCATCCTATCCTCTCTCTCTTATTTCTTCTTAACTTTAGAAGTCTTTCATTCCCTTTTAACTGTTTATGTTCTCTCATTAATCCAGATATGATATGAACAGGGTTTCCTCTAAAAAGTCCCTCCCTTTTCTTCTTTCTGCTTCCAATTTTCTTATCCTCTAATTTCTTTTTTAATTTAGAAGGCTTTTGCACTTTTTTAGGTATATACATATATATATATATATATATTGTTCTCTCTTTAACCCATTGCTAGTGAGAGTAGAATTCTATAACAGCTAATCCTTGTTCTTCATCAAATTCTCTCATGTCAGTTCTTCCTCTCATACCTTTTTTCTTTTTTATTTACCTTTTCCTATATAGTTTTCCCTTTTAGAATTGTATCATATTCATAATTATTCCAATTTTTCTTTCAAACTACTCAATAATTACTGATAACCTCAGGTATATGATTTACATTTCCATGTATAAAACATAAATTGTTCTTATTGATTCCATTGTAATTGTTCTTTTATGTTTACCTTGCATTTCTCTTAGATCTTTTATGTTAAATTTTCCATTAAGTTCAGGTTTTTTTACAACAAAATCCTGAAAGTCTGGAAATTCATTGAATACCCATCTTTTTTCATTGAGAAACTTTTCTGGGTATGATATTTTTGGCTACAACCTAAGTTCTTTTGCTCTTCAATATATACTTTTTCAAGACTTGCAGGCTTTATGTGATTCCATATTTGAATTTTTTTTCTTGCTACTTATATTTTCTCCTTCATCTGAGGTTTTTGGAATACAGCTGTAATATTCTGCAGGTTTACTTTGTAGCATCTCTTTCAAGTGGTGATCAATGGATTTTTTTCCATTTATACTTTCTTCTTATTTTAACAATTCAGAACAATTTTCTTTAATTATTTTCTGTATTATTGTATCTAGATTCCTTAAAAAAAACTATTATTATGACTTTGAGGTAGTCCAATTATTCTTATGCTTTTTTTTGTTCTATTCTACAGATTAGTTGTTTTTTTATGAAGTGTTTTATATTCTCTTCTATTTTTTTCATTCTTTATATTTAGTTTTGCCTTTTCTTTGTCTCATAACTTTTCTAGCTTTCTCTTTTTAACAAATTATTTTAGTGTTTTAAATAACAATTCTTATTTCAGTCTTATCACTTTCAATGCAAAATGATCTTTATACAAATTTTATGACAATGACTTCTACTTATTAAAATAGAATGGTATATCCAAATATTCAATGAGAATTTTAAAATAGTTTGGAATATAGCAGGAACTGATCTATAATTAAAATCATATTTTCCTGCTTTTTTGAAGATATTCATACTTGATTAATTAATGTCTCACACCTATTTACATTCATTGTCATTATTTTTATTTGTTATTAACTGACAGTTTAATCAATTAGTTCATTGTGTTAAGGTTAATGGAACAAAAATAATTTGCATCCATAGAGTAGTGAAATGAAAATAGAAATTAAAGTCTAGTCCAATATGAATAAAGAATCTGTTGCTTTCCCATTCTCAAGAAATGGTTATCTAGATACAAATATTTCTAATGAAAGGGAACTCACTACTTTTCCAGACAGCAAGTTTAATTTTTAGACTACTTTTAGTTTTTGAAAGTTCTTTGGATAAAGCTAAGATTTCTTGACTTCATGGAGAACAAATCCTGAACAATTAATGCTCTTACTAGATGGTACAGACTAAGATATGAGATTGTAGAACTAAGTAGTATTGAAAGATTTGATCAATCTGACTCAATGTATCTAGAAAATCCTTAAATATAAAGGATATAGAAATAATATTATATGTGAATGACCTGCAGTGAGCTAGATTGACTAACTTTATGGTGTACATAGTATTGACATGTTGTGGTATATGATGGTCTTCAGTAATATAGTATACAGCATCTTAATGTAATAATAATAATGATAACAACAATAGCTATCATTTACATAACACTTTATGTTTGCAAAGCAGTTTACAAATATGATTTCCTATTATCCTCTCAACCAGCCTGGGAGTGAGATGTTGCAGCAGATAGAATACTGAATTTGGCAACAGGAAGACCTGAGTTCCAAGCCAGTATCTGACATTTTCCAGCTGTGTGACTCTCAACAAATCAATTAATCTCTTTGTGTCAATTTTTGCTCAACTGTAAACTCTGGAACTCTGGAGAAGAAAATGCCAATCTATTTATCTTTGCTAAGACAGCAAACCAAATATATTTGCTAGGAAAATCCCACAAAAACAAAGTCATGAAGAGTCAGATATGACTAAACAACTTAACAATAACATTATATGTTTATAGTGAGAAAATTAAACCAAATCTACCTATGCTTACAAAGCTAGTGAATATCTGAACTCAGATTTTATCTTTGATCTTCCAGACTCCAGGTCCAGAACTCTACTTAAAATTCTCAGATAAGATAACAGTAAGTGTAAGTGAATTCACCTACTGAAGGCTCTGGAATCATCCAAAAATGACAAGTCATTTTTAGGTAATGAATTTTCCAGATGATCATTTTCCACCTTTAATAAACTCAGATTTTGGCCAGGTTCAGGAGGACCATCAAACAGCATACCATTATCCTATCTACTGGAAAAATACCATGAGCTTGCTATAAATTACCATATGAAAAAGTATCTTGAGAAACATTAAAAACCATTCAAGGCAAAAGATTTACAAATGTATACTAAATTTTTATTTTTTTTTATTAACAGTGAATAGATATATAGAGACAATTCTTTGCTATTCTATGATGTGTATTCATTTGCATATGCATCCATATGTGTGTATGTGTGTAATATAGACTGTACAAATTGAAAACATATGCCAAGCAAAGCCTGAAGAATTTATTCCTATCATGGAATAAAATGGAGAAGAAAGGAGAGTTGAGAGGAGAAGGGTGGGTAATAATGCAAAAAAAATAATGAAATGCAAAAGATAAGAATGGCTTGTGTTAGGCAGATTTGAGGGACAAGGATATAAGGTTCCAATGAAAACAGAAAATTTAGTCACACTCAGGAAGAAGAAAGAAGATGGAAAGCAATCCAGTATAGGAGTTATGGAAAGAAGGAAATGGCAGGAGGAATAAGAGGGTGGGAGGAATCTATTTTTGTAAACTTAGATGAGGAAGTACTCTTGTTACAGCTTTTTAAGTTTCACAAAACACAGCAAGTAGCATTCTGGATAATAGTGTGCTGGGCTAACATGTAGGAAGATGAGTTCAACTCCAGTCTCAGACACTTATTAGCTGTGTGACCTTGGACAAAACACTTGATTTCTGTTAACCTCATTTTCCTCCTGTATATAATGAAGATAAAAATAGCACTTAACTCACACAACCTTGTTCTAAAGAGCAAATGAGATACCATTTGTAAAGTGCTAAGCACAGGGATTGTAATGTAGTAAACACTACGCAAATGTTTATTCCTTTCCTCTGTTACTCTTTTCTCCAAAACAACTGAGGGATATGAGTAATGTTATTATTATCTTTATTTTACTAATAAGAAAAAGAGACAGGTAGAAATTAAGTGACATTCTCGATAATGTTACTAGAAGTCCATGTTAAAGCTGAGATGGAAAACTAAATCTACTGATTTTAAGTCCATCAATCTTTCTCCTATACTCAGTTACATTTCATTCTGCATGTACATATCCCATATATGTGTGTGCATATACACACATATAGATATGTACATATATAGAGAAAACAGATATAATACTGACTTATTTATATGCATCATAATAAATTTAGAGATTTGCTATATTTGCATTATGGTTGTTATAAAAATATGAAGAGGAGTAAGTTAGGCATATAAATTTTACTTAAACTTTTTTCTCCTTAAAAAAACATTAATAACACATACTAAGGAAATGATTATGAGATTTCCCATTACAAGACAGTGATATAGTTGTGGCAATCTAGATTTATAAATGGATCGATGCAATCAGACTCTACTATTATACTTTCCCAAATCAGCATTCCTTAAAACTATTTCATCTAGGACATATTAAAGGCAGAATAATAACTGTATAGATATGGTAACTTTGTTTTCTGTGGAATATGATTTGATGAGAATTGGATATCCATCTAATAAAAGTTTTCTCCCTGAAAGTATAAGCTAATATTTCCCTTCAGTTGGATTTAAGTCTGGATAAAAATGAGATCTATAGAGGAGTTCTTCTTATTGCTAATTTCCTAGGAAATATAGATTTAGCATTTGCTTTTGGAAGATTTGCATTTGGCAAGTGGTTGTCCTCTATTTATGAATGTGAATACTTTTACTACAAGGCAGGCAACATTATCTTTTGTTATCCTTTCAACAAGCATAGGAGTTAGGTGTTGCAGCAGATAGAGTTATTGAGACAGATGGAGAAGATGTACATATTTAAAAAATGAACATTTTATAGTCCAAATTTTTTTAAAAAAGCAATCTATTTTTCTTAGAAAAATTTAGGAAGTTTTTTTTTTAAAAAATCAGACCATATAAATTATATGAGTTCATTTAATTACATTAACCTATTCAAAGCACAATCCTCAAGGAAAGTGTCAGTTTTCCTAGAGTTCTTAAAATGTGGAGCAATGTAACATTCTACATGTGAATATACATCTCAGCAAGTAACATTATTTAGCATTGCAACCTGAGCCAAGTAGGTGGATAACTACTAATAACTGTATCTTAGTGCTGCCAGTGTTCTGCCTCAGAACTGACTGTTTTCTGGACAGTTTTCAGAGATATACAGGAAGAAGCTTTGATTGACTACTTTAGAGACTGACTTTTCCTGACAACAGAACAATTTTCACTTAACTAGATAAAAGTCTGATGAGTAAGGAATAAAGGAGTACTATTAAGGCTGGCAAAAGATTTTTGTCTATAAAATTAAGAGAGATTCAGACAGAATATTTTCTTTTTCCTTTTTAAGATTTAGCACAAAGTTACTTTATTCAAAAATCTGAAAGTTACCTTTTGCTTGATCTTCACTCAGTATAGGAATTTTTTTAATCTATGAAATGTGGCATCCATAAAAGAAAATGGAATAACTATTTATTTTTTATATAAAGCTTTTTTTGCATTGGTAATTTTTCGACATTGACCCTTGCAAAACTTTCTGTTCCAATTTTTTTCCCTCCTTTCCCCTCTCCCTTCCCCTAGATGGCAGGTAGTCCAATATATGTTAAATATGTTAAAATATGATAAATCCAATATATGTATACATATTTATACAGTTATCTTGCTGCACTAAAAAAATTGGATCTAGAAAGAAAAAAAAACCTGAGAAGGAAAACAAAATGCAAGCAAACATCAACAGAAAGTGTAAAAATTCTATGTTGTAGTCCACACTCAGATCCCACAGGCCTCTCTCTGGGTGTATATGGCTTTCTTCATCACTGAACAATTGGAACTGGTTTGAATCATCTCATTGATGAAGAGAGCTATGTCCATCAGAATTGATCATCATATAGTTTTGTTGTTGCTGTGTATAATGATCTCCTGGCTCTGCTCATTTCACTTAGCATCAGTTCATGTAGGTCTCTCCAGGCCACTCTGAAATCATCTTGTTGGTCATTTCTTATATAACAATAATATTCCATAATATTCATATACCATAATTTATTCAGCCATTCTCCAATTGATGGGAATCCATTCAATAACTAAAAATTTAGGGGGAAAACGAAATCATATTACAAATGGTTTGCACTGTATATGATTTGCTTTTAAGAAGACCTCATATTGAATTAATTCTGTCAATAACCATAGTTTAGAGATTTGTCAGTTTTTTTTTACATATCCAAAATGATCTTATCTGTTTTGGCTATAACATACAATGTCAGAATATGGTCAAAGTACTACAAAAGAAAATTTTGAAAAAACAAACAAACAATATTGATATCTGTAATATTTCTTGAAATTTTTATCTAATGCATTCCAGAAGGAAGTAACTGAAATGAAAACATGCCATTCAGATAATTAATGTTACCTAAGAAGGTACACCAAGTTAATGGTGGTTTAAAAATAATTGTACTGAGACCCTAATAATTAAAGAAAAGAAGAAAAACCTCCTTTTGGATTATTTGGGGATTTGCTCTGACCAACTCAATAGTATCCATTCTATAGCTTTAACTGATATTAGAGAAGTGAATTCCAGGGTAACTTTAAAATCATTTATATTATAGTCCAGAATTGCTTGAGTAAAACTGAGTAATGAGTAAGAATAGCACATCATTGAAGATTAGCAAATAAATAAGATTCATTTTCAAATAGCTCTGACTTTAAGTAGTCAGCAGGATGTGGCCACTCATCTTACTTTACAGCAGAAGGGAGAGACATGGCAACTTGTCCAGTTAAAAGACAACTTACATGGTAGAATATGTTTCTAGAAGTAATGCCAGTGTTTCTACTGGGCTTATATTCCAAAGAGATCTTAAAGGAGGGAAAGGGACCCATATATACAAAAATGTTTGTGACAGTCATTTTTGTAGTGTTTAGAAAATGGAAACTGAATAGATGCCCATCATTTGGAGAATGGCTGAATAAATTATGGTATATGAATGTTATGGAATATTATTCTATAAGAAACGACCAGCAGGACGTTTCAGAGAGGCATGGAGAGACTTGCATGAACTGATGCTAAGTGAAATGAGCAGAACCAGGAGATCATTATACGTGGAAACAACAAGACTATATGATGATCAATTCTGATGGACATGGCTCTCTTCAACAATGAGATTATTCAATTCCAATTGTTCCAATTGTTCCAATTCCAATTCAGTTCCAATTGTTCAGTGATGAAGAAAGTCATATACACCCATAGAGAGGCCTGTGGGATCTGAGTGTGGACCACAACATAGAATTTTCATGCTTTCTGTTGATGTTTGCTTGCATTTTGTTTTCCTTCTCAGGTTTTTTTTTCCTTTCTAGATCCAATTTTTCTAGTGCAGCAAGATAACTGTATAAATATATATACATATATTGGATTTATGATATATTTTAACATATTTAACATGCATTGGACTACCTGCCATCTAGGGGAGGGGGGAGGAGGAAGGAGGGAAAAAATTTGGAACAGAAAGTTTTGTAAGGGTCAATGTCGAAAAATTACCCATGCATATGTTTTGCAAATAAAAAGCTTTAATAAAAAAAGGAAAAAAAATAGAAGTAATGCCAATGTTTGTGAGCAGAAGACACTAAGAAGCATCAATTATATCGGGAGAAGGGAGTTACTTCTGGCTTCTATCTTTGGTTATCTAAAATAGTGAAAAACAAACCAGTTTGCTGCCTTTTGCTACATGCTGGCACTGCTGCTCACTTCTGTGCTCATCTTCACCATCCGGCATATTATAGCATTTGATGAACTTAAGACTAATTACAAGAATCCCAATATTCTTGTAATACACTCAATCCTCTTGTACTTCCAGAATATCTCATCCATGCTTTCTTCTGTGTCATGTTTCTCTGTGCAGCAGAGTGGCTTACACTGGGTTTCAATATGCCACTCTTGGCATATTATATTTAGAGGCATATGAGAAGACCAGTGATGAGTGGACCAGGACTCTCTGATCTTACAACCATCATGAATGCAGATATTCTAGCATACTGTCAGAAAGAAAGATGGTGCAAATTAGCTTTTTACCTACTATCATTTTTTTTTTACCACCTATATGGCATGATTTATGTTTTGGTGAGCTCTTAAGGTGATATACAACAGACTAAGTCCTGTTTAGTGAAGTGTATGCAAAAGCCACAAAGTGAAAGGATTCTATCCAACAAGAATCTTGTTTGCAAGATTAGCTTATGGAATATGATCAGTTACTTAAAAAAAAGACTCCTTGTTTTTAAAATATTTCCACATTTTTATTTGTGGAAAGACTGTTTTCATATGTTATGCTTCGACAAATTAAATGGAATTACGTATAAATGAATATAAAATGATTACCTCTGGTATTGACAGGTTTGAATTTGTACTCCTAGGAACATCCATAATTTTCTGAATAATTGTATTAATTACTGACTGTCCTTCCTTTTTGTTTACAGGAGCCTGTAGTAGCTTACTTTGCTTTTATTGAAATACTGATTACAAACTAGCTGTTGGAGATCAAGTGCTTTTGAAGGACTGAAAACTTTGTATATGTGTGACCTTGTGGGAAGCCTCATAGGTTTCTTTATATATCATGTAGAAGATTACATGGATATATTTGCAGAAGTAAAGATGGTGGGTTTTTTTTTTCTTTAACATTTGAATATTAACCCTATATATTGCATGATCTAGGAATTTCCCATAATAGCTCCATAAAATTCATATACTTTAATTCTTAAGCATAAATAAATCTATTGAGAATATATACTAAATT
This sequence comes from Myrmecobius fasciatus, assembly GCA_023553655.1. Taxonomy (NCBI): domain Eukaryota; kingdom Metazoa; phylum Chordata; class Mammalia; order Dasyuromorphia; family Myrmecobiidae; genus Myrmecobius; species Myrmecobius fasciatus. Next base: position 15,186 of record JAJPUD010008399.1, read on the forward strand.
ATATTGGAATGCATTTAAAGTTATTTTAAATGTTTTCATTTGTAGCAGTTACTTAGAAATTCAGTATTCTAATTATTGTTACAAATCTAGTGACAAAAATATTCTTAAGGACTTGAAAGTTATACCTTAGATGTTCAGAACAGAAAATGAAAGAGAACATTGTGTAACTATCTTGCTGTTCTTTAGTGCAATACAATAAATGTCTAAAATTAAAACAAAACAAAAAAAAAAAAAAGAAAGTGAGAAAGAATACTCAGAATTCTCTTCCCTTACCTCTGAAGTGAATGACATGTAAATGAAATGGATTTAAATGTGGGAGGGCTGTGCAAAGTCACCAGTCTCACTTGCTCCTCTAGAATCATCTGGATCCAGTGGCAAGTTCTATGATGACTGAAGATGGCCTTGGATTCAGTGAGAGACCTTGGCCTTTTTAAATTAAGGTCTCGAAAAGATCACACTTTCACTGAGGCAATACCCATTCAGAAATTTAAAAAATCCTTTATATATATATATATATATATATATTGTCTTATTTGAATTTCACAATAATCCTGTTGCATAGCTATTAAAGATATTCATTCATTAAGGATATTCATTCAAGATCTTCATTTTGTAGATATGGAAACTGAGGCTCAGAAAAGTGATTATATTGATAGCAAACATTAGAAGCAGGGTTTGAATACAGGTCTTCAAGGACTCCAAATCCAGTATTTTAGCCATCATGAGGATGAGAAATTAAACCATTTGCTCGGGGTCACACAACTACTAAATATCAGCCGCAAATTTTGAATTAGTTTTTTCTTGACTCCAAAACAAGCCTTCTATCCACTATAGTTTTCTATCCAGGGTGCTTTGCACATAATATGTACTTAATAAATGTTTATTGACTTGTGTTTATTGAATAGAGGGATGACTTAATCAAAGCTGTATTTTAGGAAGATCTGTTTGATAAATAAATGAAGTGGAGAGAAACTAGATACAGAAAGAACAACCAGATAAGAACAACCAGTAGGATGTTGCAATAGTCTAAGCAAGAGCTAATTATCTAGTACCTAGACTCTAAATTTCTTAACCTGGCATATGCAAAGATTTTAGAAATAAATTTTGACAACTATATACCAATATAATTAATTTATTATGTATCATATATTTAAACACATTATCTGAGAATAAGTCCATAGGTTTCACCAGACTGAAAGAGAACAATGACACAGAATAGATTAGGCATTCCTGTTTAAAGAGTCTTGCAAATTTAATGAAGTCTTTCACCTAATTGCTTAGCCATAACAACTCACAAACCAGTCTATTAAATGTGTATAAAGTTTATGATTTTAACCAGTGATGGAAATAATTGAACTAGTGAAATCACAGATTTTTTGAAGTAGCATTTATTGCTTTAAAATCCTCCCTCAAAAAAAATTACCTCCTCTCTTGTTGGGGTGATCAAATATATGAAATGGAAAATAAAACCTAGGATTATAGATTTAGAACTAGAAGGGGCCTCAAAGGCCATTTCCCCCTCATAATATAGATGACGAAACTGAGACCCAGAAAATTTAAATGACTTCCCCATATTACACAAGTAACAAGTAGTAGAGTTAGAATTTGAAGCCAGGTGGCATAGTGGATAGAATACAAAGCCTGGAGTCAGGAAGAGTCATCTTCTTAAATTCAAATCTTGCTCATACACTTATTAGTTGTGTGATCCTGGTCAACTACTTAATCCCATTGACTTTAGTTTCTTCATCTATAAAGTGAGAAGAAAATGGCAAACCATTCCAGAATCTTTGCCAAGAAAACCCTAAACAAGATCACAAAGAGTTGTGCAATGATTAAAAGTGATAATGATCAACTCTGACTCCAAAGCCAGTATATTTGGTCATTGTACCACATTCTTAATAAGAAAAACAGATAAGCAAATGTTCTATTTTCCCAATCTGATGATGGCTATATCATGTGAGTGTGAAACAGAAATCATGCTAAAGGAAATTACATCAATCAGAAAATATTTAAGGATCTGTGTCTAGCATAATAGTTTACTCCCAAACCATCTCATTGTCTCCTTCATTTCCTCTTTCTCCTCTTCTTCCTTTCCTTCTTCACTAACTAGCATTTATTATGTGCTTACTACTGGGTCACTGTGTAAGTATAAGGGATCTATTTTTGTCTGAGGTCCATTTTATGCTATGCTATAATTGAGCATCTGAAATATTATTTTAGGTTACATTTGACCAAAAATAAACCTTACCTTTTAGAGTTAATAATTTAAGATATTTAAAACTCCTATCCAATTGTCTCTAAAAAGTTAGTATTGATTTTCTAGGCTATTTTCCCTTGTCCTGCCAGCTGAGAAGATCAGGCAGAAACTAATTTCTTTTGCATCTAATGCACAGTCCCTTTTGGCAGCAAAAATGGAGTTCTTCAAAGCAGATGCTGAAGAGGGTAAAATAGTCATTAACAGGGTTGGCCTTTATTTTCATGATTTCCGTCACTATCTTGGAGACACTTTATTTGTTCCCCAAAGATGGCATTTGGAGTCATACATCTGGCCTTTGTCATTTCCATATAGGTTACATGGTGGTTACAAGCCATTTTATTCTAATTGCAACCCAATTTATCCTTGCTAGGAAGAGAGACATGGCTTCCATCAGGTGTTTTCATAGTTGTGCTAACTATAGGAAAAAAATAGACAAAATACTGTTAGGATGTTAAAATTAAAGCAGCATTTTGAAATAGTTAACTTTTGGCTAGAAGAGTTCACATTTATATAATATCTTAAAGTTTGAAAAATACTTTATAAATGTCTAAATTTAATACAGCATTTTGAAACAGTTAACTTTTTATTAGAATAGTTGACATTTTAATGGTATATTATTATTCTGTAAGAAATGATGAGCAGGCTGATTTTAGAAAGGCCTAGAAAAATTTACATGAACTGATGCTGAGTGAAGTGAGCAAACCCAAGAGAATATTGTATACACTAACAGCAAAATTATGTGATGATAAACTGTGATGGACTTGACTCCTCTTAACAATGAGGTGATTCAAGGCAATTCCAATAGACTTGTGATGGAAAATACCATCCACATCTAGAGAGAGAATTATGGAGACTGAATATGGATCAAAGCATAGCATTTTCACCTTTTTTTAGGTTGGTTGTTTGCTTGTTTTATTTTCTTTCTTTGTTTTTTTTTTCCCTTTGTCCTGATTTTTTTTTTTTGCTCAGTATGAGAAAAATAGAAATATGTTCAGAAGAATTGCATGTGTTTTACCTATATTGGATTGCTTGCTGTCTTGGGGAGGGGACGGGGGAAAAGAGAGAGATTTTGCAAAGGTGAATGTTGGAAACTATCTTCTAATGTATTCGGAAAAATAAAATGCTATTAAAATAAAATTTAACTTAATTTAATTGAAAAAAGAATAGTTAACATTAAATAGTGCCTTAAAGTTTGAAAAAAATCCTTTATAAATTGCTGTCTTATTTGAAGTTCACAATAATCCTGCTGAATGGGTATTAAAGATCTTCATTTTATAGATGTGGAAACCGAGATTCAGAGAAGTAATTTTATCATGGTTACATTGATAGCAAGCATTAATAGAAGGATTTGAACACAGGTCTTCAAAGACTCCAAATCCAGCATTGTAGCCATCACAAGGATGAGAAGTTAAGTCATTTGCTCAGGGCCACACAACTACTAAATCTCAGTGGCAGGTTTTGAATTAGTGCCTTCTTGACTCCAAATCAAAACTTCTATCCACTACCATGTCTATATATCTATCTTCCAAATATTAAGGAGGGCTATTATTTCCATGCCTTCCCATCTCTTTTTCTATGTGAACCTTTATTTCTTTACTTGTAAAATTCAGATAATATTTCAAAGGGCTATCATGAAGCTCAAACAAGATAATATATATGTAGCACTTTTTAAATCTCTCACATAGTAAGCACTCAATAATTATTAAATTGAAGACTTTCATAGTTTGTAAGGGGTTTTTCAAATAGGACATCACTGATTTGAAATTTTTTTCCCATATCTTACAGAAAAGGGAACTGAGACTCAGGGGGATAAAGTAATCTTCCTGCTATTACTTGATTAGTAATGTAACAGGTCAGGGATATATGTAAACTGCAATCTTCTCTGTTCTTTCTATAACATCATGTCTCTTCCCTTTTGATTATATGAGAAGGTTAGACAAGTAGACTAAAAGGTCTGTTAGATATAAGTAGCAAATCCTTACTGAATCCTCTTCTATTCTTAACATGGAAAAAAATAGCAAAATTCCTCTGTTAGTAAATGAGTCAGAGACCAAGGGTTGATGGATAATGAGAACCAGAAGAGTCTTTCAGGCATTCATTGGTTCTATCAATGTCTAATCATTTATAGAAGAGTGGCATTTTCTCTTGCTGCCTAGGGCTCTTCAGGTCCTATTGCTCACAGCTTGCTAAGTAAATGTCAGACTCAGGTTTTACATTGTTTTCTTGTTTTGTCAAAAATCTCCTTTAGGGTTCCTGATCAACCAGGACTTCTGACTTCATTAGTGCCTGTAGTCAAGTGTAAATGTTATCTTGATATGAAACTGATTTCTAAGATTCTCATCATCCCAACAGCAAAATGACTTCTGGCCTTTTAGTCATCAAAGTTCAAGAGATCATCTATTTTTAATCCACAAACTATTGGCAACTTTGATGCTCTGTACAAATACATTAAGGCCACTGTTCTGAGAATCTGAACATGTTCTTCAGTCTGACCCAGTTCCCAGTCCCACCTTTCTTTTCTTAAATGGGTATTTTGCTTTCCTGGTACAATGAAGAACAGAACATAGACCTTTGAAGGTTTCCAATTTTTTTTTCCTTTTCTTCATGTTAATGATAAAAAAGGGAAAAAAGCAAATAAAATGACTTTTCACCACTATTCTTCACTTTTCCCCTCATCTCTTTCTCCTGTTTTTCATTTAGACTTCATAAGGAAAAAGAAAAGGAAAATAACAGGCAAGTGCTAATTTTGGATCTTTGTCTACAAAGTATTAAGGTTAGAGTCATATATACCAAGAGGATATACTTGGAATAGAAAGTAAAATAAAGAACAGTGATGAGAGCATTGACTCTAGAACTGACCTCTCTGACTTTCATTTTACAATTAAATTAGTGGGTTAGATTAAGTGACCTTTGAGGTACTTTCTGGTTCTACATCTATAATCCTATGATCTATAATTTTAAGAAGCTTGGAATCTGAACTTGACTTAAGGATACCTGGATTTAAATTGTGTTCCTGATTTTCACCAATGGGTGCTGAAGGACAAATCCTGGTACTTTTCTGGGCCTCAGTTTCTTCATTTGTGAAATATAACCAAATATCATATAATGCTAAAGTAACGAAAGCACTTTTTAAACCTCCAAGTGCCATATGAGTACTAATTATCTTTACTTTAGAATAAAAACATACTTTTACTATCATGCACATTTCTTCATAAAAGTTTAGGGCAGAGGCATGGATTCTGGAATGAGTACAAAATGGAGCCTTTTTCTCTATGACTACTAAAAGACAGGTAAGTGTCTTGAGAATATGAGGTATCCTAACCAATACAAAGATCCTTAGCTTCAGACTTGAAATTAGGATATATAGGTTAAAGTCCCAGATCTTATCCTTGAGCTATAACCTCATGTCCAGTAGTCTGCAATAAGTGGCTTCTCCATTTTATCAGATCTATCATTATTTATGATTGACATCTCTCTAACCCTAAGTTTTCTAATCTATAATTTATAAAAATGTACTATATCCACAACTTATTTCACAAATTCTTGTAAGAAAAGTGTTTTATGAACATCATGGTGCTATAGAAAAGAAATTACATGAAGTGGTAAAATTCAAATAAAAAGTTCAGTCCAACAAACATTTCTTAAACATCTGCTATGTGTTAGGTATAGTGTTGAGTGCTAATGATACAAAGACTAAAAAACAACCGCAGTATCTACCCTCAAGGGGCTGACATTTTATAGAGAGGTAATAATAAATATATGATATACAGAGAACTTTATTTTTGCAAACTTATGATAATAGATTTAGAGCTAGAAAGGATCAATAAATCTTCTATTAGACACCTTTCATTTTATAAATAAGGAAACTGAAGGGCTAAAGGATTGGGTGACTTACCCAAGGTAAACCAGAGTAAATGGTTAAACTAGGATTTCAACCCAGATCCTCATATTATAAATTCAAGATTCTTTCTATTTTACCATGTTGACCACATTACACTATAATGCAATAGGCATTATATGTCTTAAGCCAAAACCACTCTACCACTCTGAATATCATTGATTGGCATAGTTTGGGTCCCGATTCACTCGAATTGAATGTAAGTAGCAATCATTTCTGCTTTAGCCAGAAACACCGAGGGCCTTCCCCTCCCATATCTATCTATCTATCTATCCATCCATCCATACATGCATCCATTTATTTATTTATTTAGATTTTTTTTTGGACTAGGTGAAAGAAGATATTCTTTGCCTCAAATGCTACCTAGCCTTAATCACTGAATAGGGGCAACCTCAGTCAAACTGAGACTTGTTGAATACCTTAGCTTAAAAAGGTTAAGGCCTCCCATTTCCTCCAAGGTCATCTCCAGTCGTCCTGATCTATAGCCATTAGACCCAGCTGATTCTGGAGGGAAAAGTGAGACAGGTGGCCTTGCCCAGCCCTCCCTCACTTATATGCAATTCATAACATCATCTCTCTGATGCCATGATCCTTCCTCTTCAAGAAGGGAGGACAAAACAATAGGCATTACATAGATTGTTATCTATATTCTGAAGTGGAAACTCCTTAATTTTAGTGTCTGCACTCTGTTGTTTCCAATTTACCCTCTATATGGGTAACCTCTATATGGTTATCTTGTTTGTACATAGTTGTTTGCATGTTGTTTCCCTCCTCAGATTTTGAGCTCTTTGAATGCAAGGACTCTCTTTTACCTTTCTATTCCATATATTTAGCACAGTGCCTGACACATGGTAGATGCTTCATAAATGTGTTAACCCTGATGGACTAGAATGACCTTCTCACTCTACTATGCTAGGCTGTAAACAAGTAAGTTAAAACCAGACTATTTGAGTAAGGTGAGAACATCAGTAACTCGGAGGGCAAGGAAGGTTATAATTAGTTGATAGTATCTGAGCTGAGTCTTGAAAGAAACTGCTAGGAATTCTAAGAAGCCGATATGAGGAAAGAGCACTTTTTTGGCATAAGGGAAATTCTCCACATGGCCTAGGAAATGGAAAAAGGAATGTTAAGTTTAAGGAATAGCTGGTAGCACATTTTGACTGGAAAATAGATGGGATAAAGCTAGTAATATGAAAGATGTCCAGAAAGGCAGTCACAGAATATTCCCTCTAACGTATAGGTGGTCATCCTGCTTCTCCTTGAAAAGAACCCAAAAGAGGAAGTCTGCCAGTTTCTAAGGCCATCCATTCTACTTTCCTCTCATCGTTAGGAGGTATTCCTAATGCTAAATTCATTTTCCTTTGTGCAACTTTTACTCATTAATCCTATTTTTTTGTCCTCTGAAGTGTAATAGAAAGTGTCTAGTACCTTTTTTGCCTCAGAATCCTTGTAATATAAAAAATTTAGAGAAACATAGTTTCTGGGTAATTAATAATTTTATCAATTATGCTCATTAGCATTAATAAAAGGATTGGTCATTTGGCCTTTCTCATGAACCAAAGACCCTTCCTGGAAGCCTCTCAACAGCTATATGCCCTTAGAAAACCAGGTGTCCTTGGCACATATCTATCTTTTCCATAAAATTTAAAAAGGGAATTTTTTTTAAATGTTTGGCCAAAATCTTGGTAAATTGTACCTGCAGTGTGTTTCTGATTGACCAAACAAATCCTGACAAAATTTGAAATTATACTGCCTGACATTATCTATTTTTTTTAATTAATACTTTTTATTTGCAAAACATATGTATGGGTAATTCCTAAACATTAACCCTTACAAAGCTTTCTGTTACAAATTTTTCCCCCCTACTCCCCACCCCTCACCTAGATGGCAGGATATCCACTACATGAAAATTATGTTAGAATACTTAAGAAATCGAATATGACATTACCTATTTTTAATGAGCTCATGCTGGTTCTTTGTGATTCTAGCTGCTCATTCTCCATCCCTTTAATAATACTTTTTTGTAGTTTAGTCAGCTAGATTGATGACAGATTTTGGAAGTCTTTAAGTTACTAAGAGAGCTGAAGTAATAAACCAAAATAAAATAATATTTTAATTTAGTCAATCTACACACATTTATTTTTGTGAAGTCCTAACTTTCAAATTGTGCTGATTTTATAGAATTATAGAATTTTGTTGAATTGGAAAGGATCTTCTTTAGAGGCCATCTTCTCCAACCACTTCATTTTAAATATGAAAAAACTGATGCAGATAAGTGATTTGCTTTGGGATTACACAGTTAAAAAGTGCCCAAAGACAGGATTTCAATATAGGTCTTACTGACTCCAAGAAAAGTACTTTATCCATTCTATCACTTGAATTTTCCTCACCTATTCCACTTGATTATTTTGTTGATAGTATGGTTGAGCACTCATGATACTGATTGTCAAAAGGCTTGAGTTCTAGTTCTGATTTTTCCACAATTGATTGTGACCTTTGATAGGAGTCTTAAGATTCTTCATCTGTAAAATAGGGTACTAGGGACAGTAGATCACAATACTATAAATTTAAAGTTGAGAGACTTGATACTTAATGCTAGTTGATTGACTGATTCAGTCTCTCTGTACATTATATTACATATAATGAAATTGAGTTTCAGAGAAAGTTACTTGTTTAAGATCAAAGATTTGAATCTAGCTCATCCAACTAGCAACCAACTCTTTCCACTCTCCCATTCCAACATTCTATAAGGTCTGATAGTCTCTGGTTCCATTATTCTATGTATGAAGACTGATTGTACATTTACATTCTAGATGACTACTGAAGCATCAAGCACTATGGGAAAAGGTTGTACTGAAAATCTTTTTCATGAGTAGTATTTAGGATTAAGGCAAAATTTGCAATTTATTTTCACTTTATATATAGGGCAATGGAAACTGCACATATCTGTTTAGAATGAGAGTCAAAGAATGTTAGAACTATAAGAGACCTTGGAGCACACCTAGGTCAACTGTCCATTTTACTGATAAGGAAACAGAGGCCCAAAGACAGGTATTTTGCTGTAGTGTGCTTTCTAGAGCCCCATGCTGGGGTGCCAAAATGTACTGTGCTTTCTAGAGCTCCATGCTGGGGTGCCAAAATATACCATCAGGACTAGCTCTCTGGATGTTTTTGCTACCAGCCCAAATTCTTGGTCTTAGAGGAGGAGTGATGAGGCAGGGACCCACTTGGATGGTCAAATATGGAATCCATTTATTTCAAATTCTCTCAGCCCTAAATACCTTAGTGCAATTATATCACCACAGCATACTGAGCATGTGCCAAATATAGTATAATTACATCACCACAGCACACTGAGCATGTGCTAATTATAAGCAACCTGCTATTAATATATAAATGCCTCTTTACTGCAAATATTTCTGCTTCAAATAGAACACAGATTTTGTCACCCCCCCCACTCAGGAAGGCTGAAACGCCCCCAAGATGAGATGAGACCCAAACCAGACATTATTAGCAGGTTCCCTCTGGGCTGAAGGGCCTTATACCTCACAGAGACTGAGGGCCACTGTCTGTGGACCTCTACATTTTGCTTAAGGCCAAAGAGCTCTTTTTGAATGAGATTTGTAATACATCTCATTCAGTTTGATTTGTTTTTTTTCCCCTGAAACTTGGAATTAAGCCATAGACTTAGGAAAGACCTCATTACAATGCCAGCTTTTATTTTATTAAAAATATTTTACTATTTGAAATATTTTAAAATTAAATTGAATTAAATTTAAACTATATTAAATTTACTATTTTAAAAATTCTCTCTTAAAATATCGCTTGGTTATGTGTAAAATATATTCATTATTTTCTTTCAAAATATTCACTACAAATTTTGGCCCCTTGAAGGGGATCTTATAAATTTTAGTAGTTAAATTTTATATTTTGCCAGCAATGAGGTGTCTTGACAAAAAATATTGCAATGGGAATAGGGAAATAAGAATTTTTGTCCTAACTCCAATAATAATGCTGTGACCTTGAGTATATTACTTTACTTTGACAAGCCTCAGTTTCTTCCTCTATGTAATGAATGGATTTACTCAGGTGACATTTTTGACAGTCTGAATGTTTATTTTGATATTTTTGATGCCCAACTTTGTTTAGAGCTGTTATGGCTTCCCTTTACCCATTTACCTGTTTAGGATAATTTCCACTGGAAAAAAGTGTACTTAGAACATGTCTGTATCACTTGAAGTATAATTGTTGTGATCTATAGCATTTTAATCACTTACTTTATAAACCTGGAAATTTAATGTTGCCAAAATAGTACACACTGCCAAAGAGTGTGACAATAAATCAACATGGTACATGCATCTGGGTTGAGGTTTATTTCTCAGCACTTGAGAAATTGTCCTACTCTTACTAATGGAATCCTCACAGCTAATTTCCTCATAACTGAAGACTGAACTTGAAAATGGTTAAGATAAATGCTGGTGTTTACACTATTATTCTCTTCAAGTTTAGAGAAAGATTTTTGTAATAGTCTATTTAATGGGGGACTAACAGATTAAAATCTAATTCTCTTTAAGAGACTGAAATAGCATAGTGTGGTAGAATGAATGCTGGATTTGAGGCAGAAAACTAGTTCACATTCCAGCTGTGCTACTTACTGTCTGACTTTGGGTAAATCATTTTACGTTTCATTTTTCTCACAGGTAAAATTAAGAGAATAGGATAACGAACTTCTTATGTCCTTTCTGGTTCAATGTGTCTGCAATCCAGAAACAATTATATGCCTTTGCTCCCACTTTGTTTCCATTAAATTGGCTAAGATGTATTGAAAATTCTTTCAAGGGGCAGCTAGGTGGCGCAGTGGATAGAGCACCAGCCCTGAAGTCAGGAGGACCTGAGTTCAAATCTGGTCTCAGACACTTAACATTCCCTAGCTGTGTGACCCTAGGCAAGTCACTTAACCTCAGTTGCCTCAGAAAAAAAAAAAAGAAAAAGAAAATTCTTTCAAAAGAAGGTGTATGAATTTGTGAGTAAATAATTTAGCCAAAAACTCTTCTCTGATTCTATATTTTCTCTTTAACATACTTACCTGATGGTTGCTCTTTGTTTTAAAGAAATCCAGAGATATCATGAGATGATGTCTTGACTTTCACATGAATTGAATTATGAGGCAGAGTTGCAGTCATCAGTTTCACTCTCTTTTCCAGAGTCATCAAAATCCAATAAGTCAAAAGTCAGAAAAACTGACAATGTTCCAGAATTCAGTATATGACTTTGTCATCTTCTAAGTTGTATAAAGCTCTAAGTGTTCTACAGCACCTGCTTCACCTACCTTCATGGCAGTAGAAACAAATTATTTTCATCTACCCATTCCACCAGAGAAAATCTTCACATGTTTGGGATAATAATCCCTCTAATTTATCTACAATAAACCTGTTTGGTTGCCCTCAAGCTAGTTTAAACTGTTCTACTGGGATGTGGCTGCTGTGCATATTACAACTTTTTGGGAAAATGTGTCTTCCTGACTCCAGATTCAATACTATATCCAGTGCACTATCTAGTTGCCCTATGCTATAACTTTTTGGAGACACAGGTAAGAGTTGGGTGAAAATGGACACAAAAGATGGATGAACAGCCCTAAAAAAGGCTCAACAAGCCTTCATACCAGAGGTGCTAATATTCCTTGAATATCCCATATACCTCATTGGCTGATAATAGAACAATAAAAAGAGAAAAATAATCAGAAAGTGTAAGGGCCAGGAATAGAAATGGAATGAACTTGAATTCTAGTACTATAGATCATTTATGATTTGTTCAATTTCTTTTTGTATGATAGAATTATTTAAATATTTTGTTTCTTCTTTGGTTAATCTGAACAATTTCAAAATGAAATTTTTGAAATTTTTGAATTTCTATTCGAAAATAGAAATTTTTGAAATATTCCCCTATTTCATTTAGTTGGTTGGATTTATTGGCACAAGATTGGGCAAAATAGCTCCTAATAACTGCTTTAATTTCCTCTTCATGGTGGTAAGTTCACCCTTTTCAATTTTGATATTGGTAATTTGGTTTTCTTATTTATTTTTTTAAAATCTAATTGATCAATAGTTTGTTTTATTTTTTTCATAAAACCAGCTCCTAGTTTTATTTATTAATTGATGGTTTTATTAATTTTTTTATTTTCTTACTTTTAATTTTATTAATCATTCATTTTATTTTTAATATTTCCAATTTGGTGCTTAATTGGGGGAAGGTTAACTTGCCCATTTTCTAGCTTTTGTAGTTACATGTCTGATTTGATGATCTGCTTTTTCTCAATTTTATTGACATCAAAGTGTTTCATGAGAATCATTTGCTGGAGCAAAAATTAGTTAATTAGCAATACTATGAGCTTTGACAAAAATAATGTTGAATTATTCATAGTACTTTTCCACAGTACATTATATTTGTGACCTACTGGTGTCATGTGTCTGGAAATGATGCAGATCACAACTATAGCTATTCACCTTCTGTACATTTTGTCTCTGCCAGTTCTATGGTAGCAAAGAACAGGTATATAATAAGTGTATCTTGAGTTATAAAGTAGATTGTTTATTTTTCTCCCTAAAATTTTTAGCAAAGGTTCAGATTCTAAAATATTGGGGCTGGGGGACAGAGTCAAGATGGCAGAGAGTAGACAGGTCTTTATCTGAACTCTTCCTGTCTTTCCTCAGATCAACATCAGATCAAGCCTCTGAACGGGTTTTGGAGCAACAGGACCCACACATATTTGGAGTGTAACAAATTTCCAGTAGAAGATATTTTGGAAGAACTTCAGGAAAGGTCTGTCTCAATCAGGTGGTGGTGGGGGGAGGGGGATGAAAGGGTGAGAGTGGTTTAGAGCCCATTGCAGGTACAGCACAGCCCAGGGAGACCCAGGACAGAGTGGCCCCTACTGGCAGGGGAAATCTAATGGGAGGCTATTAGCCAAATTACAGAAGAGTTTATTACACTATCCATTTTCAGAAGCCAGTGGATCAACAGACTAATTACGAGACCTCCAATACAAGACAAATAGTGAGCCCCTGAACCTCAGCATAAAACAGAGTCTTGGCCACACCCACCTAGCACAAGAAGTAAGCCTACAGGAGTAGCTAGGGATTGTGGCTTGTAGAGAAAGCTTTGGACAATCTCCCCTTTGCCCTAAGAGCAGACCTCAATCTTTAAAAATGAGCAAAAAAGCAAAAAGAGCTCTGATCATAGGTAAGACACCTTCAGATGAGGCTTCAAAGGGTGGTGTAAGTTGATCTCTATCTCATAAATCTGTCTTGGGAGAATTCAAAACAGGATATTAAAAGAGAAATGGGGAAAGGGAATGAGAGCTCTAGAAATAAAAACAAATTATCTAAAGAAAATCACTTCTTAAAATTAGTTTTGGTGAAATGGAAAAAGAAAACAAATACTTGAAAAACAGAATTTTTGAAATAAAAAAAAAAAACAATGAACAAAACAACTTATTTTAAAGTTCAATTGGCCAAATGCAAAAAAGTATATAAAAAAGGTAACTGAAAAAAAATTCACTAAAAATTAGTGGAATTGAATGGAAATAAATGCCTTGATGAGACATCAAGAACTAGTTAAACAAAACCAAAAAAAGAAAAAAAAGAAGAAATAAGAAAAAAAAGAAGAAAATATAAAATACCTCCACAGAAAAACAACTGACCTAGAATATAGATCCAGAAGAGACAATCTAAGAATTTTTGGACTACCTGAAAAACACAATGGAAAAAAGAACATAGACAACATCTTTCATGAAATCATCAAGGAAAATTGCCCTGATGTCCTAGAATCAAAGGGTAAAATCGCTATTGAAAGAATCCACCAATCACCTCCTGAAAGAGACTCCAAAATGAAAACTCCAAGGAATATGGTAGCCAAATTCAAGAATTGTCAGATCAAGGAGAAAATACTGCAAACAGCCAGAAAGAAACAATTCAAACATCATCAAGGAGCCACAATCAGGATTACCTGGGACCTATCAGCTTGTACTTTAAGGATCAAAAAGCCTGTAATATGATATTCTGGAGGGCAAAGGAATTTGGAATACAGCCAAGAATCAACTATCCAGCAAAATTGTCTTATTTTTCAGGGGAAAAGATGGACATTCAATAAAATGGGGAATTTTCATTTATTTTTGATGAAAAGACCAGTGTTGAACAGAACATTTGATCTTCAAATATAGAATGCAAGAGAAGCACAAACAGGTAAAAAGGGAAGGAAAAAAAACCTATGTTTTTTAAAGGTTAAAATGTTTACATGCCTATACGTGAAGATATGTCTAACTCTTGAAAACTTTATCTTTGTTAGCATATACTTAGAGGGTGTAGGTGTATTTTTACTTTATTCTGATGATATAAAAAAGAAACTAGGGATGGAGAAGCAATTTCACTAGAAGAAGAGGAAGAAGGAGATATAATAGGGTAAATTACATAACATAAAGAAGCAAAAAATATTTATTACCCTTAAGGGAAAGAAGGGAGGAGGATGAACATTATGTGAATATTAATCTCAATGGATTTGGCCCAAAGAGAGAATATCAGACATATTTAGTTTGATATAGAAAATTAGCTCATCCTATAGGGAAGTAGGAGGAGAAATGGGAAAGGAAAGGGGGAAAGAATAGAAGGGAAAACAGAAATAGAAAGAGAAAGGGATAATAAAAGGGGAGGATCTATAAAAGGGGAGAACAGAATGAGGGAAGTGGTGGTCAGAAGTAAAAACGAGGGAGGAAGGAAAGGGAGAAAGGAAAGAGAAAAACATAACCAGGAAGATAAGATGGTGGGAAATAGAAAGTTATCATTTTAACTGTGAATGTGAATGGAATTAACTTTCCCATAAAATGGAAGCAGATAGCAGCCTCAATTAAAAGCCAGAATTCTACGATATGTTGCTTACAAAAAACACCTTTAATGTAGAGTGATACATACAGAGTAAAGAAAAAAGGCTGAAACAGAATCTATTATGCTTCAGCTGAAGTTACAAAAAGCAGGGGTACTGTTCCTGATCTCATATAAAGCAAAGGCAAAAGTAGATCAAATTAAAAGCAATAAGGAAGGAAACTACATCTTGCTAAAGGGTACCATAGATAATGAAGTAATATCAGTACTAAACATAAATGTTCCAAGTGGTAAGAAATTAAGTGCTTACTTGCATAAAATAGAGAAAGATAAGATCAATGAATTGGGCAAGTAACTAAAAAAGCTAGGAAAAGTACAAATTACAAACTTCCAATTAAATATGAAATTTTTAATTCTGAAAATAAAAGGGGAGATTAATAAAATATAAAGTAAGAAAACTTTTGAACTAATAAACAAAACTAAGATTTTGTTTTATGGGAAAAAACCCAGAAAAATAGATAAAACTTGAATTAATTTGATTAGATAAAAGAAAGAAAATCAAATTGCTAGCATCAAAAATGAAAAGGGTAAACTTTCCTCCCAATGCAGAAGAAATTAGAGCAATAATTAGGAGCTATTTTGCTCAACTGTATAGGGGGTGAGGGAAGGGAGGGAGAAACATTTGGTACATAAGGTTTTCCAAGGGTGAATATTGAAAACTATCTTTGCATATATTTTTTTTTGTTTTTTTTTTGTTTTTTTTTTTTTTGCTTTTTGCTGAGGCAATTGGGGTTAAGTGACTTGCCCAGGGTCACACAGCTGGTAAGTGTCTGAGACCAGATTTGAACTCAGGTCCTCCTGACTTCAGGGCTGGTGCTCTATCCACTGCGCCACCTAGCTGCCCCTCTTTGCATATATTTTGAAAATAAAAAGCTGGAAAAAATATAAAAAAAAATAAAATGTTGTATATATACACATGTATATATACATACATATGAACATATATATATGCATATACATATATATATATATGCATGCATATACATATGGGATGAACTCTCCCATAAAATGGAAGCAGATAGCAGCCTGGATTAAAAGCCAGAATCCTACAATATGTAGGATATATATATATATATATATATGTACATATATATACATATATATGTAGTGTATGTATGTTCCTTCTCTCCCATCCACCCTCCAATTAAAAAATTTAATAAACTCTCTTGTTAAGAAATGTGCAATAAGCAAAATAGATCTTTAGCTATGCCTGGGTTAACAGTGGAGAACACAAGCAATTCAATGATTATCTCTTACTTGCTCCATGATTGATCCAGTTCCTTTTCTTAGGATATGTCTCTTTGATGACTTCTTTCCTCCCACTTTTTCTAGGCAATTCTTTCTTGGAAATGCATTTTAGAGCGATAGTGTGGTAGAGTGGATAGAAAGCTGGTTCATTAGAGCTAGAATGACCTGGATTAAAATAACATTGCCTCCCCTTCTTCAATATTCCCCAAACACATACATTGCTTGTGGTGACTCACTTAACTTCTCAGCTCTAAAGGCAATTCCCTAAGATAGAGTGTTTTTAATCAAAGATATATGGGTGTGGTTTTTTAAAAGCATTTATTTAGATACCTGAATTTTAAAATATTTGGTTTTCTTTGTAATCCTTTGCATTTTATTTTATGCATCTAAAAACATTATTCTGAGAAAGGATGTCTGCCATGGGATAGAGAGGAAGGTCCATAACACACAAAAGGTCAACAACCTCTTGAAGATTATAAATTGCAGAAAAGGTGTCAATCTGCAAAGCACTTTATATATATTATTCCATTTCATCCTCCTAGCAATTCTGTGAGGTAGGTGTTATTTTTATATCCATTTGATAGATGAGGAAACTGAGATTAAGAGACTTGCTTAGGGTATATCACCTAGCTGGCTAAGTAGAATTTCCACATTAGGAGCTATCTACATCAATGACATTTTAAAAATATAATAAAAAGTTACGCTCTACTATGCAGATGGATGGATCTACAATTTTAATTGCATTCTATGACCTGAAGCTATATAGTCACTGGAGACAGACATAAAAGACAGGATCTTTATTTCAGGGAGAAGTCTTTGAGATATTAAACATACTACATACATTTTCCAAAGACAATCTAATCTACTTCTTTCTTTCTGGTCAATCTTAGACTCCATTCATTATACATCCACAAGGTTTAGCCAAGTGATATACATAGATGGATCAATTTTGAAGGGTGATTAGGGAAGGCAATAAATACATGATAAACTTGGAATGAGAAAGACAAGTGCAAATATAAGACAAATACATTTACCCACATAATCTAAGAGGAGAGTTTTGGCAGTGCTAATGAGAACTCAACTATTTGGCAACAATGGAGAAGGGAAGTAGATGGTCAAGAGTTCCCAAACCCCAGGCAACTGGATAATGGAAAAGTGATGCCACCCAAATATTCAGACTTCTAGGCACATAAAGGAATTTCATGGACAATGCTATTTCAGGAACTGTTTCTTTAGAACCCCAAATTCCAGGTCTTTTACTAAAGAAAGAAGAGTTCCTGAGCTGAGTAAGCATTTTGGAGGGAAAAGGATTTTGCATATGGCTGCTATGAGCAAGGGTAGTGGGTGATGGGATAGGAGTGATGAGATTAAAGCTAAGATAGACTCTCCTAATTGGTCATACCTTCTCATGAACCAACATTTCAGGAGGTGCCTTAACCATTCTCATTTAACCTGCTCAATTTCCTCTCTGGATTTATTTTCCATCTTTCTGCTAATTGTTCTTCCTTCCTGTCCTACTTCCCCCAGTAAAATGCAAGCATCTATGGGTGAAGATTGCTTTGTTTGCTTATATTTATATCGCAGTGCTTCAGGCAGCATTAGGCACAGAAGTGTTCAATAAATGCTCTCTTGGGATAAGAAAAAGACCTGCACTATTGTTCAGTTGTTTCAACCATATATGAGTCTTCATGATGCTATATAATATTTTCTTGGCAAAGATACTGGAGCGCTTTTTCATTTCCTTCTCCAACACATTTTACAGTTGAAGAACTGAGCCTAACAGGGTTAAGGGACTTGGCCAGGGTCACATAGCTAAAAAGTGTCTGAGAGTGGATTTGAACTCAGGAATATGAGTTTCTTGGTTCTCACCCCAGTGCTCTATCCACTGTGTAACCTAACTATCCCATGTACTATTTCAGTGAATTATTTGAACAGTGTAGGTCCAGCAGAAAATAGGTTGGCTGCCTGACATTCAAATGCCTTTCCCTTCCTGTAAACCCAAACTGTACTCAGTTCAATACAGTAAAGCTGGATTTCAATAAGCTGGAATGAATGAGGATTCACAGCAATGTTGGACTATCATCACTAGAACAGCCATAGACTAGTTTTCCTTCTTTGGAAATTCAAACCCTTAGAGCAGTATCACTATATTTGATACCTTTATGGGTCTTTTACTCAAAAGGGAATTTATCAAGATTTATTTCTATTTCAAAAGGAATTCACATCAAGAATGCTACTTTGAGTCTAGAAGATTATAAGACTCCACAGAAAGAGAATATTGATTATGTTGATTGTTTATAGGTTTAATGCACGGGGTTTTATGTTTTCTGAGGATGGAATGAGGTCTGTCTCCAACAGATTAGACACACACACACACACACACACACACACACACACACATATATACACATGTATATAGAGTTATCTTGAGCTCCTTTTATTCTTATTTGGGGAACCTAAACATTTATAGCCTTCTAAGAAAAAATGAATGAGGACATAATGAACCAAAGAGAAAGCTATTTGAGTAGTTCCCCAAACTGGCCTTGGTTCATGTAAGATCAGAATGATAGACCATGGACAACTCTTAAAAATTATTTTTTTTTAATAGTTAAAAAATAATACTAATATCCCAATATTTTTGGGTATATCTGCCCTCCTCACCAATATGAGCTCTCCCTTGGAACAAAAAATAACTAAATCGAGGGGGCGGAGCCAAGATGGCGAACTGCGGACAGCTTTCTCTGTGAACTCCTGGGACATTCCCTCAAACCCAGACAAAGTAAGCCTTCCAACTGGTTTCTGAGTGAGGGCCCTGCCAAGCATTTGGACTACAACGCACTTCTATCAAAGATCTACCTTGAAAGAACTCCGGAGAAGGTTAGCCTCAGGGGAAATCGGCCGCTGGTCGCGATCAGACTCCAGCCGGGGCGGAAGTCAGGGCTGCGATAGAGGGGCGGATTTTGGGCACCCAGGAAGCCCCTGGGAGACGCCTGGGCCACTTTGCTCTGCTTGCGGGCAGGTGCTTTGGCAGATCTGCCTTTGGAAAAGGGTGGATCGAGAACAGCTGAAAACGTGGTCCTAGTGGGAATCTAGCCCGACCAGCCTCAGACCGGAAGTCAAATTGGCAAACTGCCCCAGGGCAAATACAAATTGTTGCAGTTTTTTCTGCTTTTGACCAATATCCCAACTTTAAATCATGAGCAAGAAGCAGAAGAGAGCTCTCACCATAGAAAGCTTTTACGGAGAAAAAATAGAACAGTCCCCAGATCCTGACATTATGAAAACAATCCCAGATGAAGCCACAAAGTCAGACTTAAGTTGGTCTCCCTTTCAGAAGGCTTACCTGGATGATTGCATTAAGAATCTCAAAAGAGAGCTAGAAGAAGAACGGGGAAATAAATTGAGATCAGGGCAACAGAAATATCAAAAACTGGAAAATAGGACTGGTGAATTGGAAAAAGAAAACAGTTCACTGAAAAACAAAATTG
>JAJPUD010008399.1:41182-90221 GCA_023553655.1 Myrmecobius fasciatus
AGGACCCCAGCTTTTGGGATAAGTATTCACTATTTGACAAAAACTGCTGGGAAAACTGGAAACTAGTGTGGAAGAAATTAGGGCTTGACCCACATCTAACACCACATACCAAGATAAGATCTAAATGGGTTCGTGATCTGGATATAAAGAGTGATACTATAAGTAAATTAGAGGAATGTAATATACGTTACCTCTCAGACCTATGGAGATGGAATAAATTTATGTCCAAAGAAGAACTGGAACTCTTAATTGAAAACCAGATAGATAACTTTGACTATATTAAGTTAAAAAGTTTTTGTACAAACAAAATCAATGCAGACAAGATTAGGAGGGAAGCAATAAATTGGGAAATCATCTTTACATTTAAGGGTTCTGATAAATGTCTCATCTCTAAAATATATAGAGAATTGTCTCATATTTATAAAAATTCAAGCCATTCTCCAATCAATAAATGGTCAAAGGATATGAACAGACAATTTTCAGAGGATGAAATTAAAACTATTTATAGTCATATGAAAAGGTCCTCCAAATCACTATTGATCAGAGAAATGCAAATCAAGACAACCCTGAGATATCACTTCACACCAATCAGATTGGCTAAAATGACAGGAAAAGTTAATGATGAATGTTGGAGGGGATGTGGGAGGGCTGGGACACTGATGCATTGTTGGTGGAGCTGTGAACGGATACAGCCATTCTGGAGAACAATTTGGAGCTATGCTCAAAAAGTTATCAAACTGTGCATACCCTTTGACCCAGCAGCATTTATATTGGGCTTATATCCCAAAGAAATCATAAAGGAAGGAAGGGGCCCCACATGTGCAAGAATGTTTGTGGCAGCCCTTTTTGTGGTGGCTAGAAACTGGAAATTGAATAGATGCCCTTCAATTGGAGAATGGCTGAATAAATTATGGTATATGAATATTATGGAATATTATTGTTCTGTAAGAAATGACCAGCAAGATGATTTCAGAGAGGCCTGGAGAGACTTACATGAACTGATGCTGAGTGAAATGAGCAGAACCAGTAGATCATTATACACGGCAACAACAGTACTATATGACGATCAATTCTGATGGACATGGCTCTCTTCAACAATGAAATGTTTCAAACCACCTCCAATTGTTCACTGACGAAAGCCATATACACCCAGAGAGAGGGATGTGAAATGTGGACCACAACATAACATTCTCATACTCCTTGATTGATGTTTGCTTACATTGTGTTTCCTTTATCTGATATATCGTTTGTGTAGACAAGATTTTTCTTGCACAACAATGACAAGTTTGGAAATATGTATACATATATTCGATTTGCCAATATTTTAACATAATTAACATGTAGTGGATATCCTGCCATCTGGGGGAGGGGTGGGGAGTTGGGGGAAAAATTTGTAACGGAAAGCTATGTGAGGGTTATTGTTGAAGAATTACCCACACATATGTTATGCAAATAAAAAAAAATTAAAAAAAAATAACTAAACCAGTTTTGCCAGAGAACTAATAGAATGAGTCTAACAATATATGCAACACTCTATCCCTTACTCTCTTATCTAGAAATCTAAAGAAGAGCAGTATATTTGTATATTATCAAACAGTGGTGGGTTTAAAGTCATAAGCAATGAAATGTGGGTACTGGAAAGGTCCTCAAGTACAATTTCATGCCATCCCTTTTACATATTGGGAATAATTAGAAATATGGGGGATTCATGAAAATGTAGGGCAACTTGTATCAGCTCACAATCATTTGTGTAAATCTAAAAGCAAGTTTACTCCCAGACTAGTTCTTTGCTAATCTACCTAGCTAGCTTGATGGCATATATCTTCTCCAAGTCTCTGCTTCTGCATTTATGTTAGGCAGATTCCTAAATGGGCTTCTTCTTAGGTAAAGTATTCTACAAGTCACCAATGATACTTCTTGCAGGAGTCATTGCTACCAATACAGGGTTCCCAATGCAAAATTTCAAAATAGGTCCCCCTACTTTTTTTGTGGACAATAAGATCTACAAACAATTCCATTTTTAGCTATACAAAGAATCAAGAAATACATCCCACACTTGACCATGAATACTTTCCATTATGTCCCTAAGAAATTATTCCTCTAGTAATAAAGGAGCATTAGGAGGTTTTTTGCCCTCTGGTAGATAAGATAAAATAGCTTCTCATAAGCAGCTGCACCAGCTGCTCTACTTCTATTCTGTTGGCCATTCCACCCCAGTGGATTCTTTCCTGACTCTGTTAGTCCAGAATTGACTCAGCTAGCAGAATTCTAGGAGGATTTGAGTGATCATTCTAGTTTCTGCCAGTGATTCATTAACTATGGGACTTTGGGGAAGTTACATGATCTCTTTAATCTATAGTTTCCCAGCTTATAAAATAGTGATGAGAATCAATCAGTCAAGTAATTTGTTGAGGATCTCCTGTGTACAAACACTGAGTTAGACCCTCCTGAGGTTATTAAAAAAGTGTATTTCCTGTCTTCAAGAAACTTATAATGATATAGCATTAATAGTACTAAACAAGATGAAGGGTTATCATTTAGAATGATTAATGGAAGCCAGCAAAAAGGAACTATCCCCCTCAGGTATAACATACTTATCAATGAAATAGAAGAAAAATGGACAAATAAATGACTGAATTAACATATAAGATTAAACTTAGACCTGTAAGAATAGAATATTAACTATTTGCCACTTTATAGTCAAAGTTTTATTTTAACTCAACCTAAATCTTGCCAGACATTAATTGACAATTCATAATCTCTTTAGAATTATTTACTGGCAGCAAACTGGAGGAACAAAGTCACAGAGCTGAATAGATCTAACCAGCACCCAGAATTTGATAAATATGAATAATGAATGTGTGAATTTGATGTGTGAAATCATGAAATGATTATATTATTTTAATTAACACTACATAGTTCCACTGAGCTAGAATCAATTATCAATTTTTGAGTGATTACAATACCAAACTTTATTGTAAATAAAAATACTGTTTTAAATAAAATAAACTTCAAGCATTGTATTTTGTTCACTTCCTAAGCTATTCACCTCCCAGGGATTAAGGTAAGAAATTCAAGTGAAGACATGTTAAAAAAAAGCCACAGCAGAGATCAAAAAGAAGCAAATTCTAGGTAAAGAACAGCCATGTTCATATATTCCCTGCCATACCCATATTGTCGATGCTTTTGCACATAGGACAGATAGTTCTACTGTGTAATAATGGCTGTAATACAGTGGTATAATTGAAGAAGTTTATTTTTATAAATAATCTTTATTTAAAAAATGAATTTCTGCTTTAAAAAATACAAAACAGTGCACCACCACAGAGTTGAGAAAAGGAAAAACATAAAGCCTACAGTTCCTGACCTTAGTGTCCACTTGTGGAAGAGATAGAAGGAAATCCATACTTTCAGATTCTCTTGGTTTTTCTTTTTGTTTTTGTTTTTTGTTTGTTTGTTTTTCTGCAGTCTTGACCAGGGGATAAGTGTTAAGATATGACTACCTTACTATCAAAGCTGGTCAGGAAATACTGATATGAAAATTTGATATAAAACAACAACTAGTTTTATAGTAGCAAGAAGGGCCAAGGTGTCAAAGGATAGAGGAATGTCAAGTCACAGAATTTTTGTATGCCCTAGGAGAACATTTAAAGACTAAGTATCTTCCCCCATCTACCCTCCTATAATACTTTCCCTGATGCCATATAGAAATCTAACAATTATGTTCTTATATTTTAATCACCCTCATAGGAATGACATTCAGGAAATACATTTTTACCTGGATACATAATAATGCTGCATATGCCTATAGCAGCACTCCCTAATGCTCCTACACATAAGTCAATCCAGCAGAGCTATTATATAATAGACACAAACTACTCTATCGTCTGTAGAAATTACTGTTAAGGGAAACCTGGTACTGTATCTGGGGGATTATCTACCAATATAATGGACTACAAATATTGCAAATTTAAGGTAATGGGTACAAAAAAGGTCAATGGAAGGGAGAATGTAATTCAGAGGAATTATAAATACCATACTTTACATAATTATAACTTTGAATAGTTCAAATTCAAATACATAGGAATACTTCATGGGATTCATTTTGAGACCTTGCTGATTCACATCTTACAATCTGAGATTTTCTTCCAATTTATGGGGAGATCATAAAAATCATAACTCTAGAAGGATTATTAGAAGCCCTAACCCCTAATTTTTAAAAATTTATATATTTCATCTTATTATCAATTGCATGTTAAACAATTTTTAAAATTTTAGAGTTTTTTTGTTTTGAATAATAAATTCTAACCACCACTTCTCTTCCCATTCCTTCCCCCCGAATCAGTAAACAATCAGATATAAATTGTGCATATACAATCATGTAAAACATTTCCTTATTAGTCATTTTGTACAAAATGACTCAAATAAAAGAAAAAGGATAAAAGAAAGAAAGTGAAAAATAGCATGCTTCAGTTTATATTCAGTCAATATCAATTCTTTCTCTTTAAGTGGGTTGTAATTTATCATTGATCTTTGGTGGTGTCTTAGATCATTGTGTTGCTGGGAGCAGTTAACTCATCCACAATTTTTAATACTGCTGGTATTGTGTATAATGTTCTCTTGATTCTGTTCATTGAACTTTGCATCAATTTTTGTAAGTCTTTTCATGTTTTTCTGAAATCATCTTGCTTGCTATTTCTTATAGCACAATATTCCATCATAATCATACACCACAGCTTCTTCAGCTATTTCCCAATTGATGTGCATCCTTTTGATTTCTAATTCTTGATCCAAGATCTCATAAGACTCCAGAGTTGGAAAGAATTTTAAAGAATCAAAGATTAGAATTGTTAAGTGGCTTGACTGAGGTCACATAATGACTGAGTGGAGGAATTGGGACAAAAGAGGATTTTATTTTGCTTTTAGTTTAATAGCTTTGACTATTTCTGTTCTGTAAAACACTTTATATTTGTTTCATTTAAGAATCCCAATAATTCTTGAAGGTAAGTATTGCAAGCATTACTGTTACTGTTTTTTAAAGATAAAGAGATAATTTCAGAGTGACTAAGTGACTTGCCCATAATTTCACAGCCAGTAAACATTAGAAGTGGTATTTAAATCCAAGTCTTTCTGAATCAAAGTTCAACATGTTTTCTATTGTCACATTGGCTATCTAAATTATAGAAGGATGCAGGCTTTTAGTATTTTAAATTGTGAGATGTTGCAAATATTTGTTAGAACAATATGAAAGAAAATCCTCTTATTAATTGAAATAAAAGAAGACTAGTCAGATGATTAAACTATAAACAGAACAAAGATGATAAAGGTTGCATCCTATTGATCATTGCATCTTCCTCCTTGCTTAGTATAGGGTTTTATTTATGGTACTTTGACAAATCTACCTTTTCATTCATGTGGCTACTCCTTTTAGTGATACCAATGACAACCTCTCCATATATTTCCTTTTTTAAAAAAATAACTTTTTATTTTCAAAATACATGCAAAGATAGTTCTCAACATTCACTCCGATAAAACCCTGTGTTCCAAATTTTTCCCCATCCCTTTTCCCCACTCCCTCCCTTAGACAGAAAGCAATCCAATATATGCCAGCCAGGCAATTTTTCCATACACATTTCCACACTTATTATGCTGCACAAGAAAAACCAGCTCAAAAGGGGGAAAAAATGACAAAGAAAAACAAACAAACAACAACAAAAAAGTGAAAATACTATGCTGTGATCCACATTCAGTCCCCAAGGCCTCTCTCTGCATACAGATAACTCTCTTCATCCCAAGTTTACTGGAATTGGCCTGAATCAACCCATTGCTGAAAAGAGTAACATTCATTAGAGTTGGTAATCATCATAATTTGTTGTTGCTGTGTACAATGTTCTCTTGGTTCAACTCACTTCACTTACTTTCAGATCATGTAAATGTCTCCCGGTCTTTCTGAAATCATCCTGCTTATCATTTCTAAAAAACAATAATATTCCATAACATTCATATATCATAATTTATTCAGCCATTCCCCAAATGATGGGCATGTACTCACATTCTAGTTCCTTGCCACTACAAAAAGGGCTGTTGCAAACATTTTTGCACTTGTGGTCCTTTCCCCTTTTTGATGATCTCTTTGGGATATAGACCCAGTAGAGACACTGCTGGATCAAAAGATATGCACAGTTTAATAGCCCATTGAGCATAGTTCCAAATTGCTCTCCAGAATGGTTGGATCAGTTCATAACTCCACCAATAATGTATTCATGTTCCAGTTAAGGCTACAACCAACCAAGCCAATCAAACAAACAAATAAAAAAAAATTGAAAAAGGACTGGATCAAGTAACTTACATGTATAGCTAGGGAAAGTATTCTTAACCAAACATGGCTTATGAAAGTGAAAAAGAAAAGAATAAGCATTTTTACTGCTACTACACATCAGGAACTGTGCTAAATGCTTTTCAGAAGCATCTCATTTGAGTCTTACAACAACTCTGAAAGATATCTACAATAATTATATCCACTGAATCATTGAGGAAATAGGGACAAACAGAGATAAAATGATTTACCCCAGAATTACAGTTAGACAATCTGGTGATGCAATGGATAGATCACTGGGTCTAGAGTCAGAAAGACCCAAGTTCTAATCCAATCTAAGATATGCCCTAACTGTAAAGGGAATAAGATATAAAATACATAATTCAATTGCAAAAAATTGAAAAGATGATGCGTTAATGAACTTAATACATCTAGAATAAGAAGACAAGCTGTTGATTGGGGGAAAATCAGCATCAAGTATCTCTGATAAGGGTCTAATATCCAATATAAATATAGCGATCTAACACAAACAATTAAGACTGGATACATGATATCAAATTTAAAAAAACATACAATAAAATTATTTTGAAAAATTGGTAGAAAATTTACCCAAAATGCACATAGGGTTTGCACAAAGATTTGTTGAATTGAATTGAAAGGATTCTGGTGTATGCTAGTATTGTTATTCTGACCAGAAAGCAATTGTCAAAATTTCACTATTAAAAGGAAAAAAAAAAGAAAGAAAAGAACTATTTCCACTCCATCTCCTATCCCCAAACTAAAGCACGTTTTCCTATTCTGTTAATAATAGGAGTCCTAATTCTATTCTTATTCTTGTCAGTAAGATCAAGTTTTAAGAGTATCTAGAGAAGAGAAAGAAGTGAATAGCTATGTGATGAATCAGATTTAGCTCTAGAGAAGAGGAAAAGGAATTTGTAGAAAAGTAACTAATTATTGGAGGGGTTAGAGGAGCAAAATTTAAATTGTACTTTCTATTCATAGAAGGAAATTGGTGCAGTTGTAGGCTAGTTTTGTTATTCTGACCAGAAAGTAATTGGCAAAATTTCGCAAAAAAAAAAAAAAAAAAGAACAATTTTCACTCCATCTTCTATCCTCAAATTAAAACACAATTTTTCCTATTCTGTTAGAATATATATTCTATTAGAGTCCTACTCCTATTCTTAGAGAAGAGAAAGAATTGAATAGATATGTGATGAATCACTTAGCTCTAGAGAAAAGGAAAAGGGGTTTATTGAAAAGTAACTAATTATTGGAAGGTGTAGAGGAGCAAAATTTAAATTGTAGTTTCTATTTGTAGGAGGAAATTGATACAGTTGTCCAAATGTAGTCAATATTAAAATAGCAAGATTTGTGCTAAATTTTAAATAAGCTTTTAATTTTATGGATTATTTCTAATAGGACTTAAAAAAAACCAGTAGACCTGGAAAACAATCAGTCTTTAATTAAGAATGTGTTTCATAACCCATCTTTTTTTTGCTTTTTTTTTTAGCTGAGGCAATTGAGGTTAAGTGACTTGCCCAGGGTCACACAGCTAGGGAATGTTAAGTGTCTGAGACCAAATTTGAATTAAGGTCTTCCTGACTTCAGGGCTGGTGCTCTATCCACTGCACCACCTAGCTGCCCCTCATAAACCATTTTTTAAAAAAATCATATTTTATATATAATTGTATAAATACATTATTTTCTACTGCATATTCTCCTTGACTGATTTTTTTTACTTTACTTCTTCCCCAAATCTTCCCCAAAGGCTCAATTTTGAATACTTTTTAAATAATTAAAAGAATGTTATCAAATGTTAACTAGCAAGTTGCCCTTTGATGGATAGCATACTAAATTGTTTAGTTAAGAGAGCCCCAAATTTCTGAAACAACATAGACTTCATTATAGGCTTCAAAAGACAGTTCTCTTTGTATTGGAGACAAAAGGTTTCCAGCACACAAGATATTGGAATGGATCAAGGAAGTATGATGTATTTCCTGTTGTTCTACTTCAGCTGTAGCTAATAATCCTTCATGATGTGTCTGTGAATAGTGTTTGACAGAATGAATTAATATGTAATGAGGATCAACTCTATGCAGCCTACTGGGTACTTAAGTGGCATAGTCATTTTAGTCCTGGACTTGGAATGAGAAGATTCATTTTCCTGAATTCAAACATTGCTTCAGATTATTAACTGTGTGACTATTGGCAAGTCACTTACCCTATTTGTCTCAGTTTCCTCATCAGTAAAATGAGTTGAAGAAGGAAATGGCAAACCACTCCAGTATCATTGTCAAGAAAACCGCAAATGGGGTCCCAGAGTCAGACATAACTGAAAATGACTGAACAAAAACAGCTGTAATATACCGGAACTCTTAAAAATATCATTGTAAACTGAAATATGTCTTTTAATTATGAGTAGGAAAGAGCTTAGAATCAGTAAGACCTGAGTTCAAATACGGCCTCAGATATTTACTAATTTACTAACTAATCCTGGGCATGTCACTTAACCTCTGCTTGATTTAATCCACTGGAGAAGGAAATGGTAAATCATTCAATATCTTTGCCAAGAGAATCCCAAATGGGTTCACAAAAACTCTGACCTTACTGAGAAAGAACAAAAGCAATGAGGGTCAACTGTCAATAGAGCATTTTGCTAAAGAGTTTGCTCCATGCCATGTCCTTTATTTATTTATTTGCTGAAAAACAAGATCATCTTAACTCTTAACTTCTTGCTATTTTAGCTAAAAGCAGAGATTTTTTTTCAATGTTTCAGTGCATCTGTGACCTGATCCATATAGGTAGGTGCTCCCTCCAGTTATTTACTCCATGTGTGCTTTTTCTTCCTGAATGATTCAAATCTATATTCTTTCACAGGTCCTACATAGAAGATCCACCCTGAGTGCTAGCAGTCTTCTAGGTCCTTTTATAATGTATTGGGGTCAGGGAATCATTGTTTTTGAAAATTAATTATTTAAATTTTTTTTCATTACATGTAAACAAGAATTTTAAACATTCATTTGTTAAAATTTTAAGTTCCAAATTCTCTCCCTCTCTCCATTTCTACTTCCTTGAGAAGGTAAGTAACTTGATATAGATTATACATGTATAGTCATGCAAGGTATTTCCATATTAGACAGGTTGCAAAAGAAATGCAGACAAAAAACAACAACAACAACAACAAAGAATGATAAAGTAAAAAAAAAAGTATGTTTCAATCTACATTTAGATTCTATTAGTAGTTTCTCTGGAAGTGGATAGCAGTTTTCATCATAAGTCCCTTAATAATTTCTCAGATCATTTTATTGCTAAGAATAGCTAAGCGTTCACAAGGGTTATCTTATGATATGCTTACTGTGTATAATGTTCTTTTGTTCTGCTTATTTTGCTTTGCATTAATTCATCTAAATCTTCTCAAGTTTTTTCTGAAAGAAGCATTCTGCTCATCATTTCTTATAGCATGATAGTGTTACTCTTTACTTTTTGCTACATAAATCATCTCTTTTTCACAATGTACATTTCCTCAGTAATACCCTTCCTATATACTTCATGGGCATAATTAATCACTGGAAATACTCTAATGCCTACAGAGATAGCTGGTGGTATAGTGAATAAAAGCACTAGACCTAGACTCAGGACAACCTGAAATAAATCTGGCCTTAGATGCTTTCTGTATGATTATGAGTAAATCCTTTAACCTCTATTTATTTTAGTTTTCTCAACTGTACAATAAGAATAATGAAAGCAACAACTTGATGTCTGGCAAAGAAGTGCTATAAATACTTACATCCCTCTCCTTATGGAAATAGCCAACTGAGGCTAGTTGTTTTAGATAATGTTCAAAGTTACTTTCACCAAATGCTAGGTATGAGTAGTATGTTAGATATTGGGTAAACAACTTAAAGCCTTATTGGTTTCCTAACATAAGTTTAAAGACTTTTTAATCAGAGTAATTTGATTTCCATCATTAGGGCATTTGACTCCCTCAAGATCTAACAGGAAAAGAAAACAGATTTCAGCTTTGATCTTAACTCCAGACCCTTTTAGCATTCCTTAATTATCATAGACAGCACATTACCTTGAGGACTACTCCTAAAAGTACTCCACAATGGTGGTGGGAGTCATGGTTGCCAAGTGCTTTTTATCTTTCAACACACAAATGTTATACACATACACACACATATGCAGATGTACAAATGCATAATACATCTATATAAATCTGTAGTATATCTGTAGGTAGATATAAGAACTATACATATACACATATAAACTATCTTTATTTCTCTATGTATATATACATACTTTATATATATATATATATATTCTCAGGATCTCTTTAAAAAATTAAATTTATTAGATATACTGATAACATACTTTAAGGATGTTTTGGTTGAAAAATGCAAAATGGATTTTAATGTCAGAGAAACTGAGGCAAGGCAAAAATTAGGGTTTTTAATATTTTAATAGTGGATAATTTGGACTAGCCATAGCCAACTTGGATGGGACTCTTGTCTCAAAGCATCCAGCAACCAGCAAGTAATTCCAGAGACTTTTATAGGGCTCCAACTATCAGGGAAACAAAGGCAAGTGGGGCAGAGCACTGGGTGAGTGGAAATTCCAGGAAAGGACCATAACATTTTCTTTCTCTATTTCTTTCTTTTTTTCTTTCTTTTTTTTTATTAAAACTTTTTATTTACAAAACATATGCATGGGTAATTTTTCAACACTGACCCTTGCAAAACCTTCTGTTCCAAATTTTGCCCTCCTTCCCCCCATCCTTTCCCCTAGATGGCAGGTAGTCCAATATGTTAAATATGTTACAATATATGTTAAATCCAATATATGTGATACATAGTTATACAGTTATCTTGCTGCACAAGAAAAATTAGCTCAAGAAGAAAAAAAAAACTGAGAAAGAAAACAAAATGCAAGCAAACAAAAACAGAAAGAGTGAAAATGCTATGTTGTGGTCCACAGTCCTTTCTCGGGGTGTAGATGAATCTCTTTTCATCACTGAACAATTGGAACTGATTTGAATCTTCGTATTGTTGAAGAGAGCCACATCCATCAGAATTGATCATAGTATAGTCTTGTTGCCATGTATATTGATCTCCTGGTTCTGCACATTTTACTTAGCAACAGTTCATGTAACTCACTCCAGGTCTCTCTGAAATTATCTTGCTGGTCTTTTCTCACAGAACAATAATAATCCATGACATTCATATACCATAATTTATTCAAACATTGATGTACATCCATTCAGTTTCCAGTTTCTAACCAATACAAAAAGGGCTGCCGCAAACATTTTTGCACATGTGGGACCCTTTCCTTCCTTTAAGATCTCTTTGGTATACAGGCCAGTAGAAACATTGCTGTGTCAAAGGGCATGCACAGCTTGATAACTTTTTGAGCATAGTTCCAGATTGCTCTCCAGAATGGTTGGATCCATTCACAACAATTTATCAGCCCCACATGTGCAAGAATGTTTGTGGCAGCCATTTTTGTAGTGGCTAGAAACTGGAAACTGAATGGATGCCCATCAATTGGACAATGGCTGAATAAATTATGGTATATGAATGTTATGGAATATTATTGTTCTGTAAGAAACGACCAGCAGGACGATTTCAGAGAGGCCTGGAGAGACTTACATGAACTGATGCTGAGTGAAACAAGCAGAACCAGGAGGTCATTATACACGGCAACAACAATACTATATGACGATCAATTCTGATGCACATGGCTCTCTTCAACAATGAAATGTTTCAAACCAGTTCCAATTGTTCAGTGAAGAAAGCCATATACACCCAGAGAGAGGGATGTGAAATGTGGACTACAACATAACATTTTCATGCTCTCGATTGATGTTTGCTTACATTGTGTTTCCTTTATCTGATATTTCTTTCTTGTAGATACGATTTTTCTTGCACAACAATGATAAGTATGGAAATATGTATACATATATTCGATTTGTCAAGTATTTTATCATAAATAACATGTAGTGCATATCCTGCCATCTAGGGGAGGGGTGGGGACTAGGGGGGGAAAATTTGTAACAGAAAGCTTTTTAAGGGTTAATGTTGAAGAATTACCCATACATATGGTTTGCAAATAAAAAAAAACAAAATAAAACAAAACAAAACAAAAAAAACCAATTTATCAGTAGGACCATAACTTTTTAATTCTGACAGGTTGGGGGTTAAAAGCAGGAGACAGGAAGTCTGAGACCAGGAGATACCCAAGTATTTGAGATAAGCCATCTGGAGTTTTATGACTCTTTGGAATGTGAGAGTGGCCAGAAGCCCCTATTCTCTCAGTCCCAATGGGGTAAAGGAAACTGAGATAAAACAATTCAGGGAAACTGAGTCAGAGAAACTGAGGCATTACAGGACTTTTGTTTTAATATCATCAAAAAAAAAAACTGAGAAAGAAAACAAATGCAAGCAAACAACAACAGAGAGAGTGAGAATGCTATGTTGAGGTCCACACTCAGTTCCCATGATCCTCTCTCTGGGTGTACATGGCTTTCTTCATCACTGAACAATTGGAACTGGTTTGAATCATCTCAGTGTTGAAGAGAACCCTGTCCTTCAGAATTGAACATCTTACAGTCTTCTTGCTGTGTATAATTAGATCATTTTATTGACCTGAGTGTTGAGGGATGAGACACCCTAATAGCATTCTGGGGTCCCCAAACTGGTGTTACAAGTTTTGTGATAGAATTCACAGACCCAGTTTCCAAGTTGAGGTTTGGCAAAGAGTTTATTTTCAATGAGCAGTTCTCAGAGTGGGCTAGATCCTGATTAGAAAGATAGCTGTGTATTGGGAGACAGAGTTCAATTTTATTTATTCTTCCGTAGCCTGGGGCTGGGGATGATCTAAGGATGAATTGAGGGAATAATCTCCAGGTCACTTATGGGTGGTGATTATTTTTGAGACCAGAAACTAAAGAGTAATCTCCAAGTGAATTGAAGGTGGGGATTATTTTAGGAGTTTCCAGAAGCCAGGTTAAAAAAAAAAAATAGGGGGGAAGGGGTTGTGAGGCAGAACCAGGAGATTTAGAGTTTTCTGACCCAGGCCCCCCACAAAGATAAGGAGACCAAAGAGTCCTATTACATCAAGAGTAACTAAGAATATTGCTGTTGCCATGTACAATGTTCCCTTGGTTAGGCTCATATCATGTTGTATCTATTGATATAGTCTTCCCATGTTTTTCTGAATTAATTCCCCTTGTCATTTCTTGTAATATAGTATATTACATCTTGTACCACAACTTATTTTTGCCCAAATGATGGACATTCTCTCAATTTCCAATTACTTGCCACCACAAAAGAGCTGCTACAAATATTTTTGTACAAATAACTTTTTTTTTCATTTTCTTTGATCTTTTTGGATCCAGATCTTGTTATTGGGTCAAAAAGGTATGCACAGTTTTATAGTCTTCTGGGCATCATTCCAAATTTTTCTTCAGAATGGTTCAACCAGTTCACAACTCCACAAACAATATGTCAGTGTACCTAGTTTTCTGCATCCCCTTTAGCATTTGTCATTTTCCTGTCATGTTAGATAACTGCTAGATGTGAGGTAGTATCTCAGAATTGTTTTAATGTACATTTGTCTAATCAGTTGTGATTTAGAGCATTTTTTTCATGTAACTATTGATAGCTTTCATTTCTTTTTAAAAAAATATCAGTTCATATCCTTTGAGCATTGATCAGTTAAGGGATAGCTCTTATTTTTGTAAATTTGACTCAGTTCCAGGCCAAAAATTTTTTAAAATATTATAGTGGAATTTTATTTTATTTTATTTTTGAATGCTGGAAAGATTTATTTTACATCCTTTCAAGAATGATGCCTAGGTGTGTAGATACAACTTTAAAACTTCAAAAGCAGCATTTTATTTCCTATCCTGAAGCACAAGTCTCTACACAATTTTTCATTTAATTGGATGTTACAAAAGTTACCAGACATGAATCTCCACCCCTCATTACATAGCCAGTCATGGCCCCAAAGGAGTTTACATTATTAGAAGGGGAAAGGGTAACCATGTAGGACTAAAAGCAGAGACAAAAGATTCTTTTCAAAAGTCTGGCCACCACCCCTCATTACAAAAGTCAATCCCTGCTCCCAATGAGCTTACATTCTTTTGGGGGAAGATAAGCTCCACTTTAAATTATTCCTTAACATCCCTGTGAGTTTAAGTTTTCTAACTGAAGTTTCATTTCTCCAATTCAATTTTCCTAATGGTGGAAACCAAATAAATGACCATCCATTTCTCACAATTCCCCCTTTTTTCTTTTTTTAGTAATTTGGTTTCCACATTTTTTTCAAATCCAATATATACATACATACATACATATATATATATATATATATATATATATATATATATACATATTTATACAATTATCGTGCCACACAAGAAAAAAAAAAAGAGAAGCAAAATAAAATGCAAGCAAACAACAACAAAGAGTGAAAACGCTATGTTGTGAACCATACTCAGTTCTCTCATTCCTCTCTCTGGGTGTAGATAGCTCTCTTCATCACTGAACAATTGAAACTGGTTTGAATCATCTCATTGTCGAAGAGAGCCATGTCCATCGGACTTGATCATTGTATAATCTTGTTGCCGTGTATAATGAATGATCTCCTGGTTCTGCTCATTTCACTTAGTATCAATTCATGTAAGTCTCTCCAGGCCTCTCTGAAATCATCCTGTTGATCATTTCTTACAGAACAATAATATTCTATAACATTCATATACCATAATTTATTCAGCCATTCTCCAATTGATGGACATCCATTCAATTTCCAGTTTCTTGACACTACAAAAAGGGCTGCCACAAACATATATCCACATTTTTCCCTAACCTCTCAAATTTGAATAGCATTTTTACATGTCACTTCATAAAAGTCTATTAACCCTTATATAGATCTTCTTACATAGAATGGATAATTAATCCATGAATTCTCTGCTAATTCTGACAGAGCGGTACTAGGAATGAGATTACCTCCAGCTGTAACATATTTGCCAACAATCTTCCTAGAGACATTTTATTTCCCAGTGTCATTCTGCTAGTGACATTTAACTTCTCTGCTATTCTCTTCACTGCCTCTCTAGTGTAACTTATCCAATAATTACTCACCAGAGTAGGAATGACCCAAATCCAGAACTAGATTCTTAGCCTTGAATTTAGTTACTATCCTTGACTTAATTTTTAGTGGAATTTTAGAAATTTGATGTCATATTTGAATAAATAACTTGCCTAAAGTCATACAAGTAATAATAACAATTTACATTTATAGAGTATTTTAAAACTTACAAAAATGCTTGCATATATTCCCACTCCCCATGGCCCTAATTTGAAAAAACAAAATCAAGGTATAATTAAATCATAAGTGATTGAACAATTTGTTTCTGAGCATGACCGGATGGGATTAGTTAATTTTTATTTTAGGTTGTTAACCACAAACCAAGATAAATTAGAGCATGAATAATGACAACACATTACAGTTTGCATAAATGAGTTCAATCTAAATATTATCAATCTTATACCATGTAGTTTAATATAGTACAATTAATAAAACATAAATTATGGTAAGATAAGTGGATTTACTTTTTTTAGGTCATTAATCTCTGTCAGTCAGATTGTGTGAGTCAATGGCTTCTTTAGACATTTGGAATATACTGCTGACTGGAAAGTTTCATTTTTCGTTTTTCCAAATTTTCATGAAAACTTAAATTAGGAAGATCTTTTTTTTTCTGAAAAGAAAATGGTATATAAAGGCACTCTATTTCTTAGATATGTATATATGTACACACACACACACATGCTCACATATACATACATGCACAGAGTTCAGTTTTGATTGACATAGTAGATACCCCAAACCTAAAGGCATTGATTTTACCTCATTCTTTTATAATACTTTCCTTTCTCATTGAGAATTTAGATGATGGAGACATGTCATTTTTCATACTTTTTTTTTGTTTTTCTTTCTAAATATTGCCCTTCTTTAAAGTTTAGCATCAACAAATAGTGAGAGAAAAAAAATGCAGGAAAGAAAAGCTGCTTGAAAATGGCTATTTTTGCCCCTACCAAGTGTATAATTTCTTGGGTAAATGTACCCTCTGTTATTTTTAAGGCAGCTTAGACTGAAATAGTTTCCTTTCTTAACAAGTTACAGAAAAAAAGAATATAATCGGGTCAGGATCAACTTAGTGTTCAAAGACCTCTTGATTAACTTCTACTGAAAAATAAATTGCATAGTTCCATTACTTGTGAAGGTTCCATTGATGAAACAGGATATGTGATGACCTAGAAATCTTTAGAATTTGAGAGATGGAAGGAAGCATCACAATGCAAACTCTCTACCTCTTTGGTCAGTTCTCAGTGGCTCAAAAATAACCATTATGTGAAGTTCTATACTGCCTACCAGTCTGCTTTCAATTGGTCAGAAATCCCTTAGATGACTCTGATTTTTCTCTTCAATTTGATTTTGTGGATCACAGAACTTCTGTTGGCCTAGATTGGTTTCTTCACCTTGGCTCATGCATCTTTAAGTTCCTGAAATGGACAGTTAGTGATAGAATAAAATATTGATACTCTAGTTTCACTCTGCAGTCAATTGTTTTTTTCATGTTTAATAAATTTTTGATTTTGTGTTTATCTTATTACCTAAATAATTTTACCTTTTAGTAGGGGAAAAAATGGATGAAAACAATTGCATCCATCATTATATAGAATATCACTTATTCACCAAAGAAAGTCTTTTTTTTTTGTTGTTTGTTTGCTATACTCAATTACCTTTTGGGCTGCTAGGTGGCACAGTGGATGGAGTGTCCAGTATGAAGTTAGGAAGACTCATTTTTCTAAATTCAAATCTAGTTTAAACACTTGCTAGTTGTGTGATTCTAGGCAAGTTCTTAATACTGTTTATCTCAGTTCCTCATCTAAAAAATAAGCTGGAGAAAGAAAGACAAAATACTCTATTATGTTATCCCAGAAAACCCTAAATAAAGAATCTGATTGAATCTTATGACAATGAGAGAAATTTAATTATGATATAGATGTGAATTTTCTCAAGTTTATGTACAATTGCTCTATTTTGTTAGCTAAAGGGGTAATAAGATGATTTTTGAAAGGCTTTGTCAAAACAGTGGGTCCTGA
The DNA here is from genome assembly GCA_023553655.1 of Myrmecobius fasciatus. Lineage (NCBI taxonomy): Eukaryota > Metazoa > Chordata > Mammalia > Dasyuromorphia > Myrmecobiidae > Myrmecobius > Myrmecobius fasciatus. Next base: position 58,667 of record JAJPUD010008399.1, read on the forward strand.
GGGAAATTTCAAAAAAGTAAGAAAATAACTTTTTAGCTTACTTGAACCTGGTTCCAGAATGATAGAATAAGAATATATGAAATTGATAATATTCATTTTTTTCACTTTCAAAAACAGAATATTCCTGAGAAACAAGGAATAAGAGGGAAAAAAAACATTAAATACAAATAATTTAGACTTGAATTGGCTAGCTAGATTTATTGTCTGTGCAGTGGCCATTTACCATGAGAAAACAGATAATGGAAAGAGGTTTGCTGGCATTGCTGCCCTTAGTACAAACAGCTTGTGCTGATATCCTTATGAATACCATCACCAAGAATGTATAACTTGTGTCATTAGGAAGGTTTAAATCAAAGGAAATGTATAACAATATGATTTATTTTTTTACTGTGCTAATCTTTAGTGTGTAAGTTATGATTTTTCCTTCAATGTCTATTATAGTTTCAAAAGTAATATTTTGATAGAAATGAAACTCCCTATATCATCATTCTCTCTGATTTTGTTAATATTCTCAAAGCAATGTTCTTGAAATAAAATTCAGCCCCTGTAGGACAAATTCAGCTTTTAGCATAAAGATTCCATGGAATCCAAGAAAGAGAATAAAATCATGTTCCAGCAGCCTTTTGCAAAGGACTGTTCTGGAATTCACAGTGAGACTCAAAACTTAGGCTCATAATGTGCAGCTTAGTGTTACCTAACAGGACATATGCTAATTTTTTTTGTCCTTAAATTTCAAATGTTAATAATTATGCTTTCTTCAGAGGATTCTCCATATTACAATAATTTTTATTCACATCATGGTCTATCCCACAGATTCTCTGAGTCTAAGGAACTTTGATTTATTCTTTCTACATTGTTTAGCATTGTTATAACAAAACAATTTCATGGAGGCACTTAAGCAGTACAGTGCATTGACATAGTGGGACTGAAATCAGAGAGAAATCAGTTCAAATCTGATCCCAGATACTTACTACCAATAGGACTTTGGGTAAATTACTTACCTTTTGTTTGCCTCAATTTTCTCATTTATAAAATGGGATTAATAATAGTTCCTACCTCCAAGAGTTGTGAGGATCAAATGAAATAGTATTTGTGGAGTGCTTAGTACAGTGTCTGGTACGTGCTAGGTAAGCATTGGTTTACTGTGTATGTAGCTTCCTTTAGAATTGTGAAAAGAGGCAAGAAGATGATTAATGGGTAGTTATCTAGGAAAGAAAGTGAAGCTACCAAATATGAGTAGATTTTTGTCCTTCAATCTAGTGAGTCAAATGACATATTTTGTTCCCTTTCTTTTTTCTTTTTCTTTGTTTTTTTGTTTTTTGTTTTTTGCTGAGGCAATTGAGGTTAAGTGACTTGCCCAGGGTCACACAGCTAGGTAATGTTAAGTGTCTGAGACCAGATTTGAACTCAGGTCCTCCTGACTTCAGGGCTGGTGCTCTATCCACTGTGCACCTAGTTGCCCCTTGTTCCTTTTCTTTAAGACTATCTTTTCTTAGTTACCATTTTAGTCTTCATCATTAATACATCTTGCCCTTTTTGATATGCCCACACTATAGATAGTGATCTAGAATAAATGTTCAGAATGCCTTGAATTTGTAGTTGTCCATAGTCTGAGTGAGCAGCATGGTGGAGTGGATAAAGTCATGGCCTACGTATCAGGAATACTTGACTGCTGACCCAACTATTGATCCTAGAGTTAGGATCAAAAACAAGTCATTTATCTTCACTAAACCCAAACATGTAAAGTAAATTCATTAGATTGAATAAGATACCTTCTAACTCTAAATCCATAATCTTATGACTTTCTGGATGATCCTAAAAGATGTGTAAGCAAATTTACACAGTTTTTAAATAAGAGGATTGAAAGAAAGAAAATGAATACAGAAAATTATATAGAATCATTTATTCTTCATAATTTATCCCAACCAAGCAAATATCACAGAACTTTTCTTTGTGCTTTTTTTTTTTTGAAAGATCAGGCACATTATGTCTATTCAAGTCAATAGGCAATGAGAATATCAGAAAGGACAAGATAAATTAATGATGAAGACTAAAATGATAATTAAGAGTTTACCTTAAGGAGTGAAAACAAAATTTGTCCTTTGACTTTCAAGCCAGAATAGCAAAAGCTTCAATATGTTTGGTGGCCATAATTTCTTTCTCAGTCAGTTTCCAATTAATCATCTTTTTGCCTTTTCATAGAATTTTTGATGAAATTACATTCTCATTAGATCAATTATATCACAGGAAAGCTACATCTGAGTTGATAAACCATAGGTCCCATCTCTCAATGATTATATATAAAAGAAGATAGTATTGGTTCCAAGCAAACTAGACTGCACAAGTCTATTCCAGGTTTTCTACAATGATGGTCCAGAACTCCAAAGTTCACTAAAATTCAATCATGTCTAGATCCAAAAGCCAATTTTGGTCAAGTTTCTGTTATGATGACCAAAGAGTTTGTTTGCAAAAGTTTGAATAGTAAATATTCATCTCTGAAATTCTTATTCACTCAAGAATAATTTTTGAAGTTAAAGAGTTATTGCCTAGGGTTGAGTTTTTATTGGAACCCATTAAGCATATAAGTAATGAGAGTATTGATAGGATATTTCTTAGTGAATTTTCTGCTAAAGAAGAGCAAAGAAGTTCCAATCAGCAAAGCCCTTGCCATATAATTTGGGGTATACCAGATGTTTGCAAAGAATGAGACTTCAGAAGGTTTCTCACCTAAATTGCTCATACTTGGCATTTTTGGGTAATTATGGTGTTAAAGTTTGATAGGTGTTAAGGATGATAGGATTCCTCATTTTAAAGATAATAAAGTAGGCCGGGAGAGATAAGATAACTTAATGGCACATCACTAATTAATGGCAGAGCAAAAATTTGAATTCATATCTTTTGAATCCAATCCAGTTCTGCTGCTGACATACTACAATTTTGATATCTTGTTCCAGGAAACATTGGAGTGAACTAGGAAGATGAATATCCAAAGAGAGAGAGAGAAGCACATAGGAATTTATTCTGGTATTTTGGTGCACCACAAAGTTACTAAGAGAAACCTAAGAGCTCTTGACTAACCAATATAATGTAACATCTGGGTTCTGAGTTAGAATCTCTCATCATCTGCCTTAATTGTGAGAGAAAACTAGTCTACTTACTATTTTGAAACTCTTTTAGCCTATAAACTTTTATAGCATTAGATTTAGAAAAGACCTTTGTATCAAATCCTCTCTGAAATGAATAGATAAAGAAACTGAGTCCTAACATACAGAAATGATAATAACAATGCCTATGATTATCACAGGGATTCTATCTAATATGCTAAGAGCCTTCTTGAAACACACTATTGACATGATTAAGATGCTAATGGAGTGCTTGGATTATCAATGGGTTATACTTCACTTTCACAATGTGACCTATTTATCATTTTGATCATATATTTCTTTGATAGCTTCCTTTACATTGCTTCTTCTGTGCAGCCGTTTGTATGTAATGTTCTGCAGCTTGCTCATGCCTATTCTGTGCCTCTTTGTGCTCTTTGGTGTGATCTTCAGTTTATATCAGGACCTGACATTTTTCCTGATTCACAGTCATAACACATCACAGGAAATATTAAAAAGATAGAACTAAGTCCTTTGGGTAGACATTTGGACTTTTAAAAGAACTTTTCAAATTCTCAAAGACAATCTCAACTTTCTCTCCTCCTCTCTGTTTGCAGTGTCTATATAAGACAACTAAGTTCCATCCTATAACTCATACTGCCTTCAGATTTGGGTAAATGGTGCCCTTTTCTTGGGCCTCACAACTCTGGGGACTCTGTGTTTTGAAGGACTCTACTCATGATAGGCACAAAAGTAATTAGAATAAAATGAAATAAGCAGAATAAAAAATAATTATGAATATCTCATTATTAGTTGAATATTACCTTATTTATATGGCATGTGGTAGAGGTAAAGAACATCCTACCCATGGACTGTATGAAACCCACAGAATCATTTGGTCTGGCCCTACCAAGACAACCACAGATGACGGTGAGACGAAAAGTAGATACAACAATTTTATAATGCTTGGATTTTTAAGTTGATAATTTTGTATGGCCTGCGAATGATGTTATACATATCCTAATGATCCTTGGCAGAAAAAAAAAAAAAATCCCTACTTCTAGGTTACAAGAACATCTGAATACACCTAAATTAAGCTAGCTACTTATTCTAGATTATATTGACTAGTTTTATATTCATATAGCCCTAAATTCCTGTATAGTGAAGAGTCTCTGAAATTGTTCTATTGTTATTGGGTTGTATTTACCCTGTTTTCTATGTAGCAGCTTGTAGATTTATTACTCTTTGTAACTTGAAAGTACAATGTATATTGTTGACTGAATACATTGTAGATGACAAGCTTAATGATAACATAAATGCTTAACAATCCAACAATAACATGTACAGAAGAATCTTATGCATTGTATTTAGAAACTATTTTATAAAAGAAATGAATTGTGATTAGTGATGCTGTTAGTAGTTAGTCATAGTTGAAAACTTACAATGTGGGCCATATTGACGATAATATTCTAGTTTAGGACTCAAAGTTAGTACCAAAACATTGTTGTTGAATTTAAGGATCTTCTTTGGATATCTCATACATTTCAGGGTCATGATATGAATATTACTTTGTTATGACATTGTTATTAACTAATCAAGAATATTAATCATTACATATTGTTATTAGTTATATGGTTCCTGTTTTCTGAGTTTTTGATGTTCCATATTTGCAATTTCTAAAATGTGCTACATTGGTTACTTTAAAATTCTGATTGCTTTATGTAAATTCTTAATTCTTAAAATAAGCCACTATTTCTTCAAATTTGCTTAAAATATGACACATTATTATTATTGTAAGTATAATAAGAAAATTTAAAATATATTTATATCAAAAATTTAAATGTCATTTGATTTCTTTAAAATTGTAATTTTAATCTATTTTATATAGTTAATATGAAAATAATTGTTCTAATTTTGTGAAAAATTACATTATTGCATCTGAGATTTCAAAAAAATTTCTATGAAATACAAAGAGCATCAATATTTTATTATTTGTCTTATTAGTATTTCTAACACAAAAAAAATTAAATTATAATAATTTAAGCTTTAATGTAAGACACAAAGCATTATCTTTAAAATTTTTTATTCCATGAAAATATTTGTAATTATCAGGTTTTCCTAACAAGAATCTTTTTTTATTCAAGAGAATATCTTCTCTATTCTTTAAGAGAAATCTGCTCTATTAAAATTTTTATTCCATGAAAATATTTGTAATTATCAGGTTTTCCTAACAAGAATCGTTTTTTATTCAAGAGAATATCTTCTCTATATCTTCAAGAGAAATCTGCTCTATTAAAATTTTTTATTCACTATTAAAAATTTTTATTGATATATACTGTTGCAAAAAGGGCAACATTTTCAAGTTTTTCTGGGAATTGTGTTATAGAGTAATAGCTAGCTGTTCAAGACATCTTACCTTTCAAGTATCAGCTATCAAATGGTCTTGAAAACACTTTCTGAAAATGAAGCTATGGAATGTTGAGGGATTGCAGATAGCACAGGAGCGAGGAATTATTCTTCTGAAATATATGAAGAATATTATTTCAAATAGCAAGGAAGATAATTTTGGGGGATTTACTCTTTAAGCAGTAAAGGTTTTAAATGCTTCATAGACTTGCAAGTGAGTAATTATGTAGGCTACAATTTACTAATTCAAATTAGACAGTCATTTCAATTCTTTATAGTTTGATGTTTTAAATTATAATACTTCATCTGAAATGGGGAATGTGGTAACAAAATATCCTAAATTTTCATTAACAAATTGGAATGCCTTAGATGGGACCATGAATTATGCAATATATTTAGAACTGAATTATTTATATAGAAAGGAACCCCACAAAAATATGTGTTGGGGCCCCTGCACAATCCACATAATTACCTTATCAAAAACAACGTGGACAATTAACATGCTTTATCTTCTCAATTTTTTCCACAGTTACAACAAACTCTTAAATAATTATCTCATTTAAGGGGGCACTATGGTGTTCTGGGAATTTATGTAAGCTTCATAGTATCATCAATAAACAGGATCATTTGAAGAACCTTGTCATCTATATGGAGTTCCTCTTTGAGTTGGAATATGTTGTAGTTCCTTTCATGACAATGGTGAATAACTTTGGTGAACATGCCTTTCTCTTTTATGCCTTCTTAAGTATAAATGGTCATAGGATCACTGAATAAGCTCATCAATGTAGTTATATCTTTCCAGGAATTCCTATAAAATTTTAGCCAATGCACGGAAGATACTTTCTATGAAGCAAAGTCTTCAAAATGGCATTTCATTCAACCAAATCAAATGGTTGAGGTTTCTTTTTTCTATAGTGACAAACAAAAAATGCAAAAGGGAGAGTAGCACTAGCTGAGCTCTCCTAAATTCCTCTCCCAAAAACTTTAAAACAAGTATTCTTTAATTTAATATTCAACCAATTTGAAACAATCCATAGCTACTGATAGATCATATGAAATCTGTAGAAATAATTAAATGACTTTCACAAAACACTAGAAAAATATCTCATTCTGATATAAAATGTAGGGTCACAGAGACTTTACTATTTTATTTTTTCTGAATTCATGTAGGAACAATTTTACATTCATCATAAAAATATTTTGAGTTCTAAATTATCTCCCTCTCTCCCCTTTAACCTTATTGAGAGGAAAATAATTTGATATGTTATACATGTTCAGTAACACAAAATATATTTTACATTAATCATGTTGTAAAAGAAAACATAAAGCTCCTCAAAAAAATTTCTCAAAGAAAAAAAAAGCTGAAAAAAAGTATCTTTTAATCTGCATTCAAATTCTATCAGTTCTTTTTCTGAATATGGATAGCATTTTTCATCATAAATCCTTCAGAATAGTCTAAGTTCAATGCATTGCTGAGAATAGCTAAGTCATTAACAGCTGATCATGGGAGGATATTATTGTTACAAAGTACAATGTCCTCCTGGTTCTGCTTATTCATTTTGTATCAATTCATGCAAGTATTTTCATGTTTTTCTAAAGGCATTCTGCTCATCATTTCTTATAAAACAGTAGTATTCTATTACAATCATATACTACAACTTGTTCAGTCATTCCCTAATTGATGAACATCTCAATTTCTAATTGTTTGCTACTATAAAAAGAGCTACTATAAACATTTTGCACATATAGGCTCTTTTTTGGAGAGAGCACTTGCTCTAGAATTAGAAGGACCTGAATTCAAATCTAGTCTCAGATATTTAACATTCACTAGCTGAGTGACCTTGGACAAGTTACTTAAAACTAAATGTCTCACCACAAGAAAAAAGATATATAGGCCATTCTCCTTTTTATTATTATTATTATTATTTAATATATCTCTTTTGGATACAGATCTAATAGGGGCATTGTTGGATCAAAGGGCATGTCCAGTTTTATGAACTTTTGGGTGCAGTTCCAAACTGCTCCCCAGAGTGGTTGAATTAGTTCACAGCTTCACCAATTGTGCATTGGTGTCCCAATTTTCCTAGATCTCCTTTAATATTTGCCATTTTCTTTTTTTGTCACATTAGTCAATATGATCAGTATAAGATGACACCTCAAAGTTGTTTTAATTTGCATTTCTCTAATCAATAGTGACTTATGGTACTTTTAATATGACTATATCTATATAGATAGATAGCTTTGATTTCTTTATCTGAAAAGTGCTTGTTTACATCTCTTGATTATCAAGTGAGGATCACTTCTTATAAATTTGACTCAGTTCTTTAGGTATTTGAGAAATAAGACCTTTATCAGAGAAATTTGCTGTAAAATTTTTTCTTAGCTTTTAAGTAATGTAGACTAGATGATAATATAATTAAGAAGATCTAGAATTGGTAAAATGCACAATTAAAGAGTAGCTATTAATGACTTAATGACATCCTTTTAGGTCTTCAATGGAGTTTCTCAGGGATCTATCTGCATTGCTCAGCATTCTTCAACATTTTGATCAATTACTTAGATAACAGGATAGACTGAGTACTCATCAAGCTCACAAATGACACAATGTATGAAGGAATACCTAATTTTAGGTGACAGGAATTTTTAAAAATACTAATAGTCTAAAGGATTGGAGTAAATTAATTCTATAGGGATCACTTAAATTTTAAATTTGGGTTTGAAAAAATCAACTTGAAAATTATACAAAGGTGCAACATTGTTAGTTGTTTGCTTAGAGAAAATATGGTGACTTCAGTGAATGGAAAGTTCAGTATAAATTAGTGTGATATAGTAGACCAAAAAAAAATGACATTGGATTACTTAGAGAAGTCTAGCAAGAGGAACTGATGAAATGACAGTCCTCTAGACTTTGTCCTGATGGAACTATCTATGCCTTGAGAATTATCCTCAGGTCTATGTGCCACCATTTAAGGAAAACAAACTGATAAACTGGAAGGTGTATGGAAGAAGGGAACTAGCATAATGAAGGGTCTTGACCTCATGTCATAAAAGGACTGATAAAAGAATTGTGATATTTAGCTGAGAATGAAGACATGTAGGTCATGATAGCTGTCTTGAAATAGTTAAAAGACTGTAACATGAAAGGGAAATTAGATTGTGTTTCGGGTCCCAGAGGACAAGTACAATGGATGGTAGTGGGAAAGAAACAAATTTAGGATTGATGTCAGGGAAGAGTTCTTAATAGAATTATCCCAAAGTGGAATAGTCTGCCATATAAGAAAATAGTTTTCTTTCATTTGAGGTCTTCAAGCAGAGACTTGATGATCACTCATTAGAGACATCATGTATGTATATCTTCATTTCAATAAAACTGGCTTTTTTATTTTTTGGTAATTGTATGGATTTTATTTTATGTATTTAAAAACAAGAGGGGTTCAAACATAGAAAAAGGTTAATAATTTCTGTACTGAGTCAATTCTAGACTCTATTTCAATCCTGCTAAGGACCCTTTTAGCTATAAATTCTATGATCCAATAAATAGAGTTCCCATTTCCTTCCTTTGGCCTATCCCTTAAATTTTCCAGTCATATATGGTTCTCCTCAAAACAGCACATTCCCATTTCTATCATTTACTCATCATGCCCTTTACTACTGTTGCCAATTTCTGTAGCAAGATCTCTGAAAGAAATCTTATAATCTGTCTCTTAAGTTTGTGGCTGCCAACGTCTCTTATTCTCTTTAAAAACAACAACAAAAAAATTCTTTACATTTTTTTTTCATACTGTGCTGTCTATTCCAGCCTCTTTCATATGTTGCTAAAAATTCTTGCCAAGTGTTTACTCAGGCAAAACAAACTAGCAACCACAATTGGAGGACTAAAATTCTCCAAATAGTTCTTTTTGTGGTTCAAACTCAAGTGGGAAACAAAGGTGGTTTTTAAGAAATCATGTTTAAGAAATCAAGAGATTTAGAGTGTTCTATGTAATAGCTGCATTCTCAATCAGAAAACTCAGTAGAAAGTTGGGATGATGACATGAAGATTTGGAACTAGGAGAGCAATCTATTATTAGAATGCACAGATGGTCTAGGGTTCTTTCAAGGGGTGGTTTGCTCTGAATCAGATCCATTGCAGCTGGGTTATGGATGAAGAGATCAGGTGGCCTTGGCTTATTTTCAAGAGGGTAACCACACCATAGAAATGGACCCTAATAAAATTCTACTGAAGTTTAATACACAAGACCTTATGATTCCACTATTTTCTCTCCATAAAGAGGATATTTCCTCTGCTCTTCAGAGAGTCACCATTTTTAAGTCATGTAAGGAATGCTGTCAGGTCTCTCATGTCCAAGGCCATCTTGAGGTAATTCATCCTAACATTGTTGGTATCACATTTTCACATGAGGAAATCTGACTATTTTACCTTTGCATGTATTTTGTGGATAATATTTACCATTTATTCTCTTGAGCAATTTATGCTGAAGGATAGTTTAAAACCTTGCTTATTAGGAAAGGAGGTCATCAGGACCAGATATCAATTTATGACTCTGTGTCTGCCTCATGGGCAGCATGCCATTTTCCTCAATTTTTCATATATTCCCAAGAACAGAAAAATAGGTGCCATGCATTTTCAAGTTAAAAAGAACTATTTTGTTCAGTTTAAGCTGCTCTGTTTTGTACACATAAGAGGCAATATTAATATTAATGTCTTGGTTGGCTTCAACAGAAGACAATGTTTAATTGTGAAATTATATAACATGAAGAAACTTCTTGATCCAAGATGTGATAACTGTAGCTTTTCCTCCCAGAATTATAGAGTCTCACAAAGATATTACATATTCTGTATTCTGTTAGACTAAGAAACCTCAAATATCTCCAACTCTGTTCTCCCCTATAATTAGCTTCTTATCATGGAGATCACTCTTCAGTCATTTTCTACATTTCTTTATGATAATTGTATATTTCATTGTTAGTTGCATGTATAATACTAGTCCCATCATTTAATTGGTTTACCAGTTCCAAACTTTAAATTATGAGTATAGTTTATGTTGGACATTTTCTTATTGTCAGTAACATATGTACAAAGGCATTTTCAGAAATGGAATACTTTGAAATTGGAATTGACAGAGGATGAAACATTTGAACAGGAAAGAAACATCTGGTTTGTTAGGGTAAAATAATCAAACACATGTTTGCTGAAACAAATAAGAAAGTACAGGATAAGGGAAAAAGAACCTATCTTTCTTAAGTTGTATAAATTCCATTAAAGAAATGATTCATTCAAAACTGGAAGCTGAATTGCTGAACATTTAACTATGTTAAAGAAATTGGAACAGTACTGGAAGAATGGAAAGGAAACTACTATGCAAATTTGGGTGTGGAGCCAAATGTTACTCCTCATTTTTTTTTTTTTTAAATAACACTTTTTTTTTTAATTTTCAAAATACATTCAAAAATAGTTTTCAACATTCACTCTTACAAAACCCTGCATCACCATTTTTTCTCTCTTCCTTCCCCTACTCTCTTCCCTAGACAGAAAGAAATTCAATACATATCTAATATATACAATTCTATACATATTTCCACATTTATCATGCTGCACAAGAAAAATCCAATCAAAAAGGGGAAAAATGAGAAAAAAACAAAAAGCAATCAAACAACAGCAAAAAAAGGTGAAAAAACTATGTTGTGATATACATTCAATTCTGATAGTCCTTTTTCTGGATGCAGATTGCTCTCTCCATCACATTTATAGGAATTGGCCTGAATCACCTCATTGTGGAAAGAGCCACATCCATCAGAATTGATCATCACATAATCTCATTGCAGTGTACAATCTTCTCTTGGATCTACTCATTTCATTTAGCATCAGTTCATGTAAGTCTCTCTGGGCCTTTCTGAAATCATCATGCTGATTATTTTTTATGGAAAATAATATTCCATAACATTCATATATCATAACTTATTCAGCCATTCCCTAACTGATGGGTACTCACTCAGTTTCCAGCTCTTTACATTACAAAGAGGGCTGCTGTAAATATTTTTGCTCACATAGATCCTTTTCCTTTTTTTTATGATCTCTTTGGGATACAGGCCCAGTAGAGACAGTGCTGAATCAAAGGATATGCACAGCTGGATAGCACTTTGGGTATAGTTTCAAATTGTTCTCCAGAAGGTTGGATCAGTTCGCAACCCCACTAACAATGTATTAGAGTCCCAGTTTTCCCACATCCTCTCCCACATTTATCATTATCTTTTTGTTATCTTATCCAATCAGAGAGGTGTGTAGTGGTTCCTCAAAGTTATCTTAATTTGCATTTTGCTGATCAAAAGTGATTTAGAGAAGATTTTCATATGATTAGAAATAGTCTCGATTTCTTTATCTAAAAATTGATGGTTCATATCCTTTGACCATTTATCAATTGGAGAATGGCTTGCCTTCTTATAAATTTGAGTTAATTCTCTAGGTATTTTAGAAATGAGGTCTTTATCAGAATCCTTGAATGAAAAGATTTTTCCTCAGTTTTCTGCTTCCCTTCTAATTTTGTCTGCACTGATTTTGTTTGCACAAAATCTTTTAATTTAATATAACCAAAAATTATCCAATTTACATTTCATACTGTAATCTAGTTCTTTGGCCACAAATTCTTACTTCTCTACAGATTTAAAAGAGAGATTATTCTTTGTTCTTCTAATTTATTTATAGTATCACTATGTCTAAATCATGAACCCATTTCGACCTTCTCTTGGTATAGGGTGTAAGAATGCCTAGTTTCTGCCATACTATTTTCCAATTTTCCCAGTCATTTTTGTCAAATACTGAGTTCTTATCCCAGAAGCTGGGGTCTTTGGGTTTATCAAACACCAGATTATTATTGTCCTTGTGAACCTCACTTATAATTGTATTGATAAACTACTCTATTTTTTAGTCAGTATCAAATGTTTTTCATGACTGATGCTTTATAATATAGTTTTAGATATGATACAGCTAGGCCACCTTAATTTGCAATTTTTCATTAATTCCATTGAAATTTTTGACCTTTTGTTCTTTCAGATGTACTTTGTTATTTTTTGTAGCTCTGTAAAGTAGTTTCTTAGCAGTTTGATTGATATAGCATTGGATAAGTAGATTAATTTAGGTAGAATAGTCATTTTTATTATATTACCTCAACTTATCCATGAGCACTTGATATTTTTCTACTTGATTAGATCTGATTTTATTTGTGTGGAAAGTGTTTTGTAATCGTGTTTATATGGTTCCTGACTTTGCCTCGGGAGGTAAACTACCAGATATTTTATATTATCTACAATTATTTTAAATGGAATTTCTCTTTTTTATCACTTGATTTTTTATCATTTTATTATTTGTTGAAATAATATAGAAATGCTGATAATTTATGTGGATTTATTTTGTATCCTATAACTTTGCTAAAGTTGTTAATTATTTCTAGTAATGTTTAATTGATTATCTAGGATTCTCTAAGATTCTCTAAGTATACCATCATATCATCTACAAAGAGTGATAATTTGGTTTCTGCATTACTTACTCAAATTCCTTTAATTTCTCTTATCGCTAAAGCTAGCATTTCTAACACAATATTGAATAGTAATAGTGATAATGGACAACCTTATTTCACCCCTGATCTTATTAGGAATGCTTCTAATTTATCCCCATTACATATCATGCTTGCTGATGGTTTTAGATAGATGTTACTGATCATTTCAAGGAAAATTCCATTTATCCCTGTGCTGTTTAGTGTTTTTTTATAGGAATGGGTGTTGGATTTTGTCAAATGCTTTTTCTGCATTTATTGAGATAATCATATGATTTCTATTAGTTTGATTATTGATATAGTCAATTATGCTAATAGTTTTCTTAATATTGAACCAGCCCTGCATTCCTGATATAAATCCTACTTAGTCATGGTTTATTATCCTGGGGATAATTTGCTGTAATTTAAGATTTTTGCATTAATAATGTATTAGAGAAATTGGTCTATAATTTTCTTTCTCTGATTTAACCATATCTGGCTTAGGTATCAGCACCCTGTCTGTCATAAAAAAATTTGGTAGCATTCCTTCTTTCTCTGTTTTTCCAAATAGTATGCATAATATTAGAATTAATTGTCCTTTAAATATTTAATAGAATTCATATGTAAATCCATCTGGCCCTGGAGAATTTTTCTTAAGGAGCTGGTTAGTAGATTGCTCAATTTCTTTTTCTAGAATGGGGTTATTTAATTTATTTCCTCCTCTACTAATCTGGGCAATCTACACTTTTGTAAGCATCCTCCATTTCACTTAGATTTATTGTCGCAGAGTTGAGCAAAATAGCTATTAATTGTTGCTCTAATTTTTTCTTCATTGGGGGAAAGTTCTTTTCATTTTGATTTTCTTTTTTCCTTTTTCTAATCAAAGCAATTAAACTCATCTATTTTTTTCATGAAACAAATACTTAGTTTTGTTTATTAGTTCAATAATTTTCTGACTTTCAATTTTATTAATCTCTCCTTTTATTTTCAGAATTAAAAATTTCATATTTAATTGGAGATTAGTAATTTGTACTTTTTTTTAGATTTTTTAGTTGCATGCACAATTTATTGATCTCCTTTTTTCTTTTATGCAAGTAAGCATCTAAGATAAAACCTCCCCTAGGAACTGCTTTACCTGCATCCCATAAATTTTGGGATGCTATCTCATTATTGTTATTCTCTTGGATGAAATTGTAAAACTGTTTCTATGATTTGTTGTTTTACCCACTCATTCTTTAGGATTAGATTATTTAGTTTCCAATTAATTTTTGGTGTCTTTTTCCCTGGTCCTTTATTACATGTGATTTTTATTCCAATATGATATGAAAAAGATGCACTTATTATTTCTGCCTTTCTGCATTTGATTTTGAGGTTTTTATACCCTAATACAGGTCAATTTTTATGTAGGTTCCATATGCTGTTGAAAAAAAAAGTATATTCCATTCAGTTTTCTCCAAAGGTCTATCATACCTGTTTTTCTAAAATTCTATTTACCATCTTAACCTCTTTTTTATTTAATGGTTTGATTTATCTAGTTCTGATAGAGCAAAGTTTAGTTTTGCTGTGTATTTCTTCTTGCAGCTCTCTTAACTTCTCCTCTAGGACCTTGGATGCTATGCTGCTTGGTACATCTATATGTACTATTGATATTACTTCATTATCTATGGTACTCTTTAACAATATATAGTTTCCTTCCTTATCTTTTTTTAATTAGATCTATTTTTGCTTTTGCTTTATATGAGATCAGAAACACTACCCCTGCTTTTTTTTTTTTTTTTACTTCAGCTAAAGCATAATAAATTCAACTCCAGCCTTTTACCTTTACTCTGTATGTACCACTCTGCTTTAAATGTGCTTCCTGTAAACAACATATTGTAGGATTCTGGCTTTTAATATAATCTGCTATGTGCTTCTAGTTTATGGGAAAGTTCATCTTATTCACATTCACAGTTAAAGTGATTAACTTTGTATTTCCCACCATCTTATTTTCTCCAAGTTATACTTTTCTCTTTCCTTTCCCCCTTTCCTTCCTCCCCTTACTTCTGATGTAATGTGATGTAGTTTATCCCAATTTACCTCCCCTTTCCTCTTCTTCCAGTACAATTGCTTCTCCATTTCTAATTTCTTTTTTATATAATCACAGGTAAAGTCAAATTATACCTACACCCTCTAAGTATACCTCTAACAAAGATACAGTTTTCAAGAGTTAAACACATCATTTTCCCATATAGGGACACAAACATTTTATCCTTTAAAAACATAGGCTTTTTCCTCCCCTTTTTATCTTTTTATACTTCTCTTGGGTTCTGTATTTGAAGATTAAATTTCCTTTTCCACTCTGGTCTTTTCATGAAAAATAAATTAGAATTCACTATTTCATTGAATGTCCATCTTTTCCCCTGAAAGATCATGCTCAATTTTACTGGATGGTTGATTCTTGACTGCAGTCCTTTGCCCTCCAGAATATCATATTATAGACCCTTTGGTGCTTAAAATACAAGCTGGTAGGTCCAATTTTAATTCTGATTGTGATTTCTTGTTATTTGGATTATTTCTTTCTGGCTGCTTGCAATATTTTCTCCTTGATCTGATAATTCTTGAATTTAGTTACAATATTCCTTGGAGTTTTCATTTTGGAGTCTCTTTCAGGAGGTGATTGGTGGATTTTTACAATGGTTATTTTACCCTCTGATTTTAGGACATTAGGGCAGTTTTCTTTGATGATTTCTTGAAAAATGCTGTTTAGACTCTTTTTTTTTTTTCATTGTGGTTTTCAGGTAATCTAATAATTCTTAGATCTTCTGGATCTATTTTCAAATTCTGTTGTTCTTCCACTGAGGCATTCTACATTTTCTTCTATTTTTTTTTCTTTTTGTTTTGTTTGACTGATTCTTATGTCTCATTAAGTTAGTTGTTTCCATTTGTTCAATTCTAATTTTTAGGGAATTATTTTCTTCAGTTAGCTTTTTTATCCACTTTTGCATTTGGGCAATTGAATTTTAAAGTGACTTTTTTATTGATTAGATTTTTTTTTCCATTTCACAAAATCCAATTGCTTTTCAAACACTTGTTTTCTTTTTCCATTTAGCTAAAAATATTTTTTTAAGGAGTGATTTTCTTCAGATAATTTCTGTTTCCTTTTTCAGAGCTCTCATTTCCTTTCCCCATTTCTCTTCTAAGACCCCCCCTTTTTTTTTTGCTTTTTTTTGCTGAGGCAATTGGGGTTAAGTGACTTGCCCAGGGTCACACAGCTAGGGAATGTTAAGTGTCTGAGACCAGATTTGAACTCAGGTCCTCCTGACTTCAGGGCTGGTGCTCTAACCACTGTGCCACCTAGCTGCCCCTAAGACCCTTTTTTAAAAAAAAATTCTCCCAAAAGAGCCTTGGGAGATAGAGACCAATTTGCACCATCTTTTGAGGATTCCTTTAATATCCTCAGGGTTTGAGATGTGTTCTTTCTTCTCTCCATAAAAGCTATCTCTGGTTAGAACATTTTTTTTGCATTTTTGCTCATTTTTAAAGGTTGAGGTCTGCTTTTAGGAAAGGTAGCAATTGTTATCTCACACCAAGCAATAACAAAATAGACTAATTTAAAAAAGATAAACAGAGGGAAAGCTTTTTTTTTTTTAAAGTTATCATGGATAATGAATTAATATCAATACATATATGCACCGAACAACATAGCATCTAACTTCTTAAAGAAAAAGTTAAAGAGGTTGTAGGCAGAAATAGGCAGTAAAATTATAATAATGGAAGGCCTTAATTTGCCTCTCTATGACCTAAACTATTCAAAAAATGAGGGACCATTAGATATGAGAGACCTCTGGAGTATATTTAATTAGAATAGAAAATAGCAATTCATATGTGTGTGGCACTTTTGCAAAATTTGACCAGGTATTAGGATATAAGAAACTTAAAAAACATATGCAGAAATATTAAAAGCATCTTTTGGTGACTATACTGTAATAAGTTACATTTAGTAAAGAACTTTTGAAACGGAGATTAAAAATTAACTTGAGATTAAATAATTTAATCCTAAAAAGATGGAGGGATCAAAATCAGAGAAAGAATCAATAATTTCATTAAAGATAATGCCAAACAATAAGGCAGCTTACCTAATTTTGGAGATTCAGTTTTAACAACACTTAGGGGAAAAGATTATTTAAACATTTTCATCAATAGAAGAGAGAAAGAATAGGTCAATGAATTAGGAAGACCTTTAAAAATAAAAAGAAAATTACCAAAATAAAAAAGCTCAACTAAAAACAAAAATAAAAATTCTGAAAATCAAAGGAAAAGTGAACAAAATTGAAATAAAATAAATATTTAATTAATAAAACTAGGATATGGTATGTGAGGATATTTCTAAGAATTTACTTTATAAATATTGTATCATTTAATCTTCATTAAAAAAAACTTATGAATGGTAGGGATTTCATAAGTATACTTGATTATCTCAATATAAAAGCAACAAAAATCACATGATTATTTCAATAGATTCAAAAAAAGCTTTTGACAAAATGCAATACCCATTCCTGCTTAAAGAAAAAAAAAAATTAGAAAGCTCAGGTATAGATAAAACTTCTTTAAATTCAAAAATAGTATTTATCTAAAACCAAGAAGAAACATTATTTGTAATAGGGATAACCTAGAAACCTTTCCAGAAGTGAAACAAGTATACTCATAACCTTCATTATCATTCAACATTGTATAAGAAATTCTAGTTTTATCAATAAGACAAGGGAAAAAATATCAAAGGAATAAGCATAAAAAAGAGGGATCAAAACTATTAGTGTTTGCAAATGATATATTTAGACAACCTAAAGAGTAAACTAAAAAATTAAAACAGCTGACAACTTCAATAAAATTGCAGGACATAAAATAAACACACACAAATTATCACCATTCCCATATATTACCAGCAAAATCCAGCAGGAAGAGATTTTTTTTTTAAAGATAGCATTTGAAATAACTATAGAGAGCATAAAAATACTTGGGAACCTACCTGCTCAGTTTGATAAAATGACAATATTAGGTAAATTGATTTACTTATCCATTGCCATACAAATAAAATTATCAAAAAGTTACTTCAGAGAGGTAGAAAAATGTCAAGAATATTGAGAGGATTGATGAGGAAAAGGGAGGGGAGGATGGGGCCTAGAAGTATCAGATTTCAAAGTATAATAAAAATAATTTTCAAAAACAATTTGTTATTGGATAAGAAGGAGAGTGATTTATCAGTGGAATATATTAAGTACATGGTATACAGAAACATAGTAATGTTGTGTTTGATAAACCCGGAGGTCCCAACAATTTGTGCAAGAACTCATTATTTGACAAAAACTGCTAGAAAGACAAGAAAGTATGACAAGAAAGTAGTATGACAGAAACTAAGTATAGACCAAAATTTTAGCAAGATGAGCATAAATGATTGTATGATTTAACCATAAAATATGACATTAATTAATTAGTGTGGAGGAGAAAGGGAATTACCTGTCAGATCTATCTGAGTATAGAAGAATTCATGACCAAACCAGAGACAGAAAGGTTTATGGGAGATAAAATGAAAATTTTGATTACAATAAACTACAAAGGGGTTGCACTAAAAATAATTCCATTAATTAATTGACAATTCAGTCACAAAATGAAGATTGAAAAATATTTTTTATCTGTCTTGCTTTTCTTTTTTTGGAACATGACTAATGAAGAAATTTGTTTTGTCTTATTTTACATATTTGTAAGAAGTTTTATTTCCCTTACCTTCTAATTCTGTGGGAGAAGAAGAGAATTTGGAACCTAAAAAAAGAATTAAAAACACTGTGTTTTAAAAAAGAATAAAAGTGGGGCAGCTAGGTGGTGTAGTGGAGAACATCAGCCCTGAAGTCAGGAGGACCTGAGTTTAAATCTGGTCTCAGACACTTAACATTCCCTAGCTGTGTGACTGTAGGCAAGTCACTTAACCTCAATTGCCTCAGAGAAAAGCAAAAAAAAAAAAAAAAAAAAAAGAATAAAAGTAAATAGAAATGTAATATGGATTGAGGACTTTTATTTCAAATAAGAAATCTTTTCTATTCAATGTCTATTAAGCACTTTAGATATACCAGTTATCCTGATTGGGTTCATTTCAGAAAAGCAAAATAGTCCCTTCTTTCAACAATCTTACATTTATTTCCAATATTTTCTATGTGCATGTAATAAAGAGCATATCAAATCTACAATATCAAGATTAAACTCTGCAAGTCAAAAGGATTATAGAAGAATTAGTTTCCAAACCTTCTATTAATAGGACCAAATATTTGCGTTCTTCTAGGAGAATGTATTGGTCTTTATGGAAAAATACACCCCTGAAAAATGATCATTAATTGAAGGTTGGTCTCTCATTTCTCACCCACAACACACATATATGCCAGAGTGAGGTTTCCAAGTGAAAGCTTAGAATTTTAGGTGAATTTGTTAAAGACTCTGCCATAGTAATTAAACTCAACAGCTGGTAATCACAAAACAAACAAAAATCTCTACTTATAAAAAAAAAATCACCTAAAATTCCTCCCACATCTCTAAACTGGAACTTGAAGAGTCTGTGTAGGGTGTATGTACTCCATGAAGAAATGTTACAGTGGAATAAAGTAATTTCTATTGAACAGTTGATTGATTCACTTGACCAGATAATTAGTTGAAGTTTATTAAATTATTTCATTGTATTTTTGTAGCCAAAAGATGTGTTCCACTGTTAGGCAATTCATCTCTTATTAATGATGTACTTAACTATCTGGACAAATCTTTAAAATCTATTCACTCTGGAAAGCTGGGCTATAAAAAGCATTCAGATACTGATACATTTTCCCCCATACAGACAAATGCTTTGTTATTTTATTTTTATGTTTTGCGTAATCTAAATAACTGTTTTGTTGAAAGCTAGTTTCTTTTGAGAATTTTAAAAAGTGAATTCTATTCTATGCTTTCATCCAGATAATTCATTATTTTTTCTTCTTATATTGGTCTCCTTTGCAAATTAATTATCCATTCATGAAGAAATATCATCTTCTTTAGGCCTGAGTTGACAATTAGGAATGCAATTTTCCTGCTATTTCATTTCTGACTGCTATATTTATACATAAATATGTTATTGATGTGAGTGATGTAGGTGATACCAGATGATGATAGGCACCCAATTTGGGGTTCATTCATGTGAAGAATTCATAATGGCCACTCTCTATGGCAAAAGGTAGATTTATTTAGGTAAGAGGTTACAAACAAAATGAAAGAATATAATAGACCTCAGAAATAGCAAATATGAAATAGAGTGGGAGAACATATGAAAGGCAAGTTCCTCAGTGGAACTCACAATTACCCAGTGGAAAGGGAGCAACCCATGTGATTGGGGCATGCCCTTAGCTGGCAGGCTAAATCCTGAAAGGGACTTAGCACCCTAAAAAAGTTAGTTAGCTGGAAGGAGGAAAAGTGGGATTGAGAAGCATAGGAGAGTTAGAGGAGATATCAAGTGGTATATGGGGAAGGTATAAGGAGAAATACACCATGAGGAAGAGTGTCCTGGCAGACTGATCAAAATGAGGGCAGCAGCCATGGGATGGCCTGTAAGTAGATTTTATGAAGAAAATTTAATCTTCTGGACACAAATGGGATTTTGACAGGACATGGCAAGGTGAGACTGCTTGAGACCTCTACAGAGTATGGTCACAGTTTGACAAAACTTGGATTTCAGACTGAAGACTTCTCCAGAGGGTGGGACCATGAAGCTAAACTGATCTATATCAGTACTTTCTTCCTGCTTGACTTGGGGATCAATTCCTTTTTTAAAATTGTAGTAAGTTTATTTATTTTTAATACACATTGCTTTATGAATCATCTTGGGAAAGAAAAATCAGAGCAAAAGAAACCATGGGAAAGATAAAAAATAACAGAAAAAAGGAAGGGAACATAGCATGTGTTGATTTATGTTCGGTCTCCTTAGATCTTTTTCTGGATGCAGATGGCATTTTCATCTCTAAAATATATAGAGAATTGTCTCATATTTATAAAAATTCAAGCCATTCTCCAATCAATAAATGGTCAAAGGATATGAACAGACAATTTTCAGAGGATGAAATTAAAACTATTTATAGTCATATGAAAAGGTGCTCCAAATCACTGTTGATCAGAGAAATGCAAATCAAGACAACCTTGAGGTATCACTTCACACCTGTCAGATTGGCTAAAATGACAGGAAAAGTTAATGATGAATGTTGGAGGGGTTGTGAGAGGGCTGGGACACTGATGCATTGTTGGTGGAGCTGTGAACGGATACAGCCATTCTGGAGAACAATTTGGAGCTATGCTCAAAAAGTTATCAAATTGTGCATATCCTTTGACCCAGCAGCATTTCTATTGGGCTTATATCCCAAAGAAATCATAAAGGAAGGAAAAGGCCCCACATGTGCAAGAATGTTTGTGGCAGCCCTTTTTGTGGTGGCTAGAAACTGGAAATTGAATAGATGCCCTTCAATTGGAGAATGGCTGAATAAATTATGGTATATGAATATTATGGAATATTATTGTTCTGTAAGAAATGACCAGCAAGATGATTTCAGAGAAGCCTGGAGAGACTTACATGAACTGATGCTGAGTGAAATGAGCAGAACCAGGAGATCATTATACACGGCAACAGCAGTACTATATGACGATCAATTCTGATGGACATGGCTCTCTTCAACAATGAAATGTTTCAAATCACCTCCAATTGTTCACTGAAGAAAGCCATATACACCCAGAGAAAGGGATGTGAAATAACTCTAAAAATTAGAATTGGGCAAGGAAAAGCCAATGAAGTTATGAGAGACCAAGAAATAGCAAAAATGAATTATAAAGAATGAAAAAACAGAACAGAATGTGTAACATCTTATAAGAAAAACAGCAATCTGGAGAACAGATCAAGAAAAGAAAATATAAGAATAATTTGACTACCTGAAAGTTGTGACCAAAAAAAAAAAAAAGAGCCTTGATACAACAATGCAAGAAATAATCCAAGAAAATTGTCCTGGAATGATAGAACATGAGGAAAAAGTAGAAATAGAAAAAAATCCACCAGTCACCCTCAATGACATCCTTTGTGGAAAACATATAGGAATATTATTACTAAATTTCAAAATTCTCAGATCAAAAAGTTTGTAAGAAATGAGAAAAAAATTCAAATATGCTGTACCTGACTTTTCAGCAGCCATAATAAAAGACAGTATGCCCTGGAATCATATCTTCCAACAAAAAATATCATATTCAGCAAACTTATCCATAATATTAAATGAGAGGAGAAAAAATGGACATTTAATGAAATTGAAGATTTTCAGTACTTAACACAAAATTTAATACATAAGAGCCAGTATCAAAGATCACTTTCAAGGAACTTAAAATGGACAAGTTGTTCATGGCTTTTCTTTTAAGCATGGAAAATGTATAATATATGTTTTAAAATTGATATCAGCAATAAGGTAGCTCAAAAAAAAGATTGTGGCAGAATTTTAGGTAAAAAATAGTAATTGTGTTATTTAAATGAGGTGCAGAAGAATAGACACAGAGGTATTAGAGAGAGGAGGAGGGCTTGTAGTTCTGAAAACCTAATCACATTGGGAATACATTAAATGGGCAACATGAAGGGCATGAAGGATGTAGTACCCTCCAAAATCTATAAAGAAATAAGGGGAAGGAGTGGACAGATAGGAAAGCAAAGAGTAGGAGGAGAGAAGGGAGGAATCCATGCAGTGGAGGTTAAGAAATAGCAAGGCAAGGTAAGGAGCAGAAATAGTTAAGATGTGTGTGGATATGTGTGTGGCATATGTGGTTGTGTATGTATGTGTATGTATATATCTACATATGTATGCAAAATATATACTTTCTTAACTATAGCCTGCTTGTGGGATGTGGAGGGGATAAAAAGGGGAAAAATGAATAAAGTAAAAAAGGTACACAGCAGAGAACAAAAAAACAATTTACAAGGAAGTAAAGAAAAGATGGACACTCATGAATATAATTTCTTCTATTAATATATATTTCTATATATACATATATTTCTATATATACACACATATGTGTATATATATATATGTATATATATATATATATATATACTTTTTTGAACTGGTAATTCACTGTTATATATTGAATTCTTCCTGATGTTCAGCTGGGTACATGACATTCTTTTTAGTTTAGTTTTATCTTGTTTTGTAATCTTTTTTTTTGCTTTTGCTTTTTTAAATAAAATTTAAAAATTTTTTAAAAGAAAAAATAATTCTTCCTTTTAAGGAGCTTATATTCTAATGGGTGAGGAAAGAAAAAGATAAATCAACACACAGAGATAGGTACAGAATAAAAAGAAGATAGGTTCATAGATGAAGGCATTAGCTGTGGAGTGGGTAGAACATATTAAGTACTGAGCATACTAGAATAAGGGGAAGTTGGGAGAGACTTCCCAAAAAAAATGGGTTTTTAGTTGGGGTTTAAAGAAAGCCAGGGAAACCAATAAACAGAATGAGAAAGAAAAGAATTTCAGAGGTGGAGGACAGTTCAATTCAGAAAAAAAATGCTCTAGAGTTGAGAGATGACAGAATATCTTGTTCATGGAATGGCAAAGGAAGAATGCTGCTCAACTTCAATTGGGGAATGATTAAGTTATGGTATATGAATGTAATAGAACATTATTGCCCAATAAGAAATGATCAGCAGGATGATTTCAAAAAGGCCTGGAGAGACTTATATTTACTGATGCTAAGTGAAGTGAATAGAACCAAAACAATACTATTCACAGCAACAACAATATTGTGTAATGATCAGCTGGGGTGGACTTGAACCAATGAGGTGATTTGATTCAATTCCAATAAACTTGTGATGGAAAGAGCTATCTATATCCAGAGAGAAGGCTATGGGGACTAAATGTGGATCACCATATAGTATTTTCACCTTTGTTGTTCTTTGCTGCTTGTTTTTCTCTCTCTCATTTTTTTCCCTTTTTGATCTGATTTTTCTTGTACAGCATGATAAAGGTGAAAATATGTTTAGAAGAATTTCATATGTTTAACCTATATTGGATTACTTATTGTCTAGGAGCGGGGAGGGAAGAAGGGAGGTAAGGAGGAAAATGTGGAGCACAAGATTTTGTGAGGGTGAATGCTGAAAACTATCTTTGCATATACTGTGAAAAATAAAAAGCTATTATAAAAAATTTAAAAATATGAAAAAAGAATACTGGACAAGTAAAAATGATTTGGGTTTTTAAGAGCTTTTAATGCCAGAGAATTTTATATTTGATCTTTGAGGTGCCAGGAAGCTTCTAGAGTTTACTGAGACAGGAAGTAATTTGATTGGACTTGTGCTTCAAGAAAATCATTTTGGTTAACTGAATAGAGGATGGATTGGAGTGAGGAGTGATGTGTGGCAGACAGACCTACCAATAATCTATAGTAAATATCTAAGCAAGAGGAGAGCCTGTACCAGAGTGGTGATAGTTTCACAAGAGAGTAGGAGGAATATTGCAGAGATGTTGCAAAAGTGAAATCTATAGGATGTGTTGATAGAACAGATAGGTAGGTGTGAGATAGTGAGGAGTTAAGGATGATCCCTAGATTGTGAGTAAGGATAGGAAAGATGCTGTTGCCCCCTATACGGAAGGTAGAAAGTAGGTAGAGTTTGACAGGAAATAATGAATTTAGTTTAAACATGCTGTGTTAAGATATTTACTGGACATTTAATTCAAGATATCCAAGAGACCTTTGGAGATGCAAGATTGGAAGTCAGCAAGAGAGAACAGAATACATGGATTTGAGAATCATCAGCATAGAGATGGCAAATAACTCTATGAGAGATATTGATAACATCAAGTGGAGTGTAGAGGGAGAAGGAAAGAGGACCTGGGACAGAAGACTCTGGATACCCACAATTACAAGATGTGATCTGGATGAAGATCTAGCAAAGGAAACTGAGGAATAGTCAAATGTGTAGGAAGGGAACTCAGGGAGAGAAAGCAGAGTATGAAGGAGGAAAGATATCAAGTATATTATATACCAATGACTGCAGAGAGATCAAGTAGAATGAGTATTGAGGAAAGGTCACTGCATTTTTGAACTAAGAGATCATCAATTTAGAGACAGCAATCTCTCTTGAGAGTTCAGTGACAAAGTTGAAATGAAGAATATCAACTAACATGAAGCTTACTTAAATTCCATCAAGAAAGATCCTATGTATTTTGAGTGCATGTATATGTTATATATACATACACATATGTATATGTATGTAACAGAATAATTTTTGCAAAGAAATCTTTATTTCCAAAGGGAAAAATTACAAATATATGAGCTTAATTCTCCCAAAATGTGGGAGGTATAATTGTCTTCTTTTCTTGTATCACCTCAGTTCCTGGGTAGTTCATAGTTTAACTCTGGTCCTATAGAATGCAATCCCAGTTCCAAGAATCAAAGTCCTCTTGGGCTCAAGTCCCAGGCATCCTGGCCTTAATGATCGAGTAGCTTAATGCATCAGTCTGCCTACCTAACAAGGCTCAAACTCTCACATTCCATGAGAATTGTTTCCAGTGAACAACAGGTACCACCAGATTCATTTCTCAGAGCTGGGGTCAAAGGGAGGTGAGAAGGGAAGGGGAAAAAGTGAGTGGGGTAAACCCTTTATTAATGTATTGATGCAAATAGATGTGTTCTGCAATTTATATATTTGTAGACTGATTAAAATAATAAGATTAAGTGACTTACCCAAAACAGTGCCAGAGTCACCAGAAGCAGCTATAACACAACTAGATATTCCTGAAGCTGTTTAATAAGTCTCAATGGTTTAAAATAAGTAACATTTTTAAAAACTTATAACATAAAACAAGGTGAGGACAACTCTTTACAATTATAGAATGCTCAAATATAACCTAAAAGTATATTTTTAATTTTTTAAAATGTTTTTATTGTTGTCTTTTATTTTTTGCATCCTAATTTCCCCCACTATCTACCTTTATCCTCCCAGAGAGTCATTCCTTACAATAAAAATTAGTTTAGAATATAAAAAGGAAGAAATAAGAACACAACTGATCAATATACTGAAAATGTTTTGCATACGTATACTGTGCAATACCTGTTGATCTCCAATCTCCATAATTTCTTCTTTTGAGTAATAAATGATCTCTTTGTAATTTTACTACACTTACTTTTTTAATTTTTGTATATGTAATTGTTTGTTTTTCATTTATATTGTTGTGGCCACTTTGTATATTTTTTTCTTAGATTTCCTTACTTCACTCTATATTAGTCATGAAGATCTTTCCATGTTTCTTTGTATTCATCACATTCAGGATTTTATTACTTACCATTCATTGCAGTAATATTCCAGTATATTCATGTAGTAAAACTTATTTAGCCCTTTCCCAAGTGGGATTTTGTTCATGTCTTACAGTATTTATTTGTTTCTTTCTTACTCTCTTTTTGTCTTTTCAAACAGACTCTTTTCTGCTCTTCACTAGAATTGAAGCATCACTCAGTAGCTATACAACTGCCAAGTGTAGTAATAGAACACTCAACACTCAATAAATATTACATTGAATTACAATGATTTAAATTGATATAATAGGCAGAGTTGGTTTCTGAGCTAAGTAGTATTTTTACTATATTATTGCTCCACATAAAGCAATTTCCAACAGGGAAAAAAAAAATTCAGCATGTACTGATCTTGTTGTTCATGCTTCCTTCTTGAAGAGGATCAATGACATCACAAGGGTGATGTCATGACTTGCACATGGATTGCATTTAAATGAAGCAGAGCTACACAAAGTCATCAACCTCATTCTCTCCTTTAATCATCAAAATCCACTGATAAGATTACTAGTCAAGATGAAAGGGGATGGCCTGAATGCAGTGGGTGAATTTTGTCTTTCTAAATAATGGCCTTTATTTACCATGTCTCATTTTGTCTGAGGCCATACCCTTTCAAAGACTAGAAACATGTGAAAAAATTTATCAATTACTTTGTACTGCCATTCCAACATGAAGGAATGATGAATCTAAAAAAAAAGAACACTATTTTTAATCAGAATGTTTCTGTCCTTTTTTTTTTTTTAAAGTTGAGGCAATTGGGGTTAAGTGACTTGCCCAGGGCCACACAGCTAGGAAGTGTTAAGTGTCTGAGATCAGATTTGAACACAGGTCCTCCTGACTTCAGGGCTAATGCTCTATCCACTGTGCCACCTAGCTGCCCCATAATCAGGATGTTTCTTTAGCTGGAGTTGAGAGTTGTCACAGAATTGAATTAACCTATTTGGATATGAATGTCTCTAATATAATTAGATTGTCCTACTAGGCAAGTGATCATGTAGAAAAATCCAACTCTTTTCACATACTAAGTGCTTAACAAATGCTTTTTAAAATTTAAAATTAAAAAAATTAAAATTTTAAAATTTAAAATTTAAAATATATCATATACATATTTCCTAAAATTATTTGGACTTGTGACTTTCTGCACCTCCACATTTTTTTATTATATTCTCCAGCTTTAAGCATGTGTGTATGTGTAAATCCTTTTTGTCTATTATTAACAATTATTAGCATCTCCAAAGTATTGTTACAAAAAAGTATTGTTATAACTTTTCCAAATATTGTTTTCTGAACTAGACATTCATTTGACATTCTTTAGTTATTAGCAACAATTATACTCTAAAGGCTACTCTCTGAATCATTTTGTTACAAATATTTACAATGTAAGAATTGTATTCTGAAAGATATTTAATATCAAAGATGATCTTTGAGATATTTCAAGGATTCAATTTCTTTCCCCCTAAGAGATAAAAATTTACCTCTTTAAGTGCAAATACACTAGTTGTGAATATGCAATTTGACTCATTTTTAAATGGTTATAAATTCTGGGAAAATTTTTTTTCTGTTATATAATTTTTATATAAGAAAAGAAGTTTTCTCAATGTTAAGACCTTGGCTAATAATGTTCTTATGAAATTGTATGTAAAAAAAGTAATAAGGAAAAAATTAAATGGCTACAGTTAGTTGAATCAAGGTGGGAAAAGAAAGAAATGAAATGAGAGATCATACTATGGCACAATAAAAGAAGGCAAACAAGCATCTGCTAATTTTTACTATGTAGTAGGCAATATTCTAAACACCTTACAAATACTGTCTCATTTGTTCGTTGGGAATTTTACTCATGTCTGGCAGTCTTTGTTTATTTTTTTTCTTTCTCTCTTTTCCTCCTTTTAAACAGACTCTTTTCTGTTCTTCACTAGATATAGAACATTACTGAATAGCCATACAAATGCCTAGTGTAGAAATATGTACCCTAAGAGCTCTCAATAAATGTTACGCAGTGAATTAAATTCACCCAATAGGCAGGATTAGTTTCTGAGCTACATAGAGGAGTTATAACAATCTCTACTACTTCATTGCCCACAGAGGAAAAAAAAAAGGAATATTGTCAACAATTCATCTAAACAGATCAGATTATAATTATTTTCATTGTATACTTTATATTTTTTTAATTCATATTACTTCTAACTTTGTAATAATTTTAAATTTTTTTTCTTCTAGACATCAGTGCTCTGTTCTTACATGGTTGAGTCAGAAATCACTCCCACTATGTCATTTCCTTTTAATTAGGAGCAATTTTGTTTTTGGCATGCTATGTAGCATTTGATGTTTGGTGCTTTCTATTCCCCCCAAAAATATTCATAAGATAAAGCTGTGAGGTTTCTTCCTAGTCATCCTTTAGCTTTTGGTCTCTCATCCCTTACTTATGAGCCATATCTTTTATTGTATTTCTCTTTTCTTCCTTAGACCCACTTTTCAATTAATTCTCAAACTATATGTTTACTTATTTGGTTTTCATCAAATTCTTCATAAAATTTTTCTGCCACTCTTCTTTCTCTTAAATCTTTCACACATAGTGGAGCCTTCCAGAGTTGTGTTCTACAAACAAAGAAACTAGAATCACTTCCAAACTGCAGTGAAGAATAAACTTTTTTTATGAGCTGTTATGAGACTTGGATTTAATATTGTGTGTTTTGTTTTGTAACTGTTAAAGACAAGGATTATTCCACTATAAAGTGTAAGCTGTTATTCATAATAGTGCCAGACAGAGGTGGCTCTTTTCAATTCATTTCAGCTCAAAAAATACATACTGTCTGCTATGTGTAAGGCTTTGAACAGTAATTGGTTCTAAGAATATAAATGTAAGAATGAGTCATTCAATCACACAATCACTCCACCTGTTTTAAGTAACTAACAAGATTCTAGTCTCAGATACCTTAAGCAGGTAAGAACACTTCTATTGAATCAATAGATTAAATCAATGAAAAGTCCATATTCAATTTAGCAGTCCTTGAAAGCCACTGGATGAAATGGAGTACTGTTTTTCAAAAAGTATATTTATATTGGTTGAGGAGATTTGGTAATATTTTGTGGGTATTATATAAAACCAGAAAGCTACTTTGGAATTGCATATTTGAACATTTGGCAGCTTGATGCTAGAAGCCTTCTAGAGCCAAAACCCAATGAAGAAATCTCTTGGAGGAAAGGGTAGAATCTTGTTCTTTTGAGAAAGGAGAAACTTTTGGACTTTGGAGGGTCAGAGGATTTGGGACTTCTCATTGGTATCCTAAGTCCTATAAGGATTCCTAAAATTGCAGTACTAATGGCAATTCCTGCACTGAAGCCATGAACAAATTAGACATGATAAACAAAGGCTGCCTTAGAATTGTACAAGGATTCCAGCAGAAGTTATACCTTAACCTGGATATCTTGAGGACTCCAATAAAAGAATTCCAGCAGCTGAGAGTTTATCCCTGTGCCACATGTAAGCTAAACTTCTGCCTACTTTCCCATTGACTCTGTATGTATTGGTGGAAGAGTATATCACAGACTTAGGAAAGGGGTGGGGATGGGAATTGTTTTGTACCAACTTTTTTTAACTGAGGTACCTTAGTAAATATAGCCTTCTAAAAGGTAATTAAATCTGAATGATTCAATAGAGGGGGAGGGTGGTTAAGTTTTTTTAATGAAAATTGAGTGATTAATTACATAAGTAAATTTTTACAGCCCAAGGTAGATGGGTGCTACATTGAGGGAATACTTCAAATGTCAGAATAAAGATTTCATATTTTCTCAGGTCAATAAAACTTCTGAAAATCATGGAGGCTGATTATGTATTTTACACACAGATCTATGGAGTCAACAACAAATCAAAAGACTGTTATTACATTTGAGTATTGGGAAAAATGCTTTGGTTCTTTTAGTCCCAGAAGCACAAATGTTTAGCAATAGTAACTTCATTGATCTAAAAGGATACTATTACATTTCCTTCTATGTTTCCTTCTCCCTTTCTCTCATAGCAATATGTGTGCAATTACTAAACAGTGAAATAAGTCAACCGTAGTAACATGGAACTGTGAGTAACAAATGGTGAATGAAAAGTGAGTTCAATTCAATATAAATATTTAAACATTGGTTAAGCACTATGTACAAAGTCCTGGAGGGGATGTATAGATGAATAAAACTTAATCACTTCAGTAGAAATAGAAATTTCAAATAGCAAAGATGTTTTTAAAAACCAGAAAGATTGAAGATGACGAACTGCGGACAGCTTTCTCTGTGAACTCCCTCCGACATTCCCCCAACCCAGACATAGTAAGCCTTAAAACTGGTTTCCGAGTGAGGTCCTCGCCAAGCATTTGGACTACAACGCACTTCTATAAAAGATCTACCTTGAAAGAACTCCGGAGAAGGTTAGCCTCAGGGGAAATCGGCCGCTGGTCGAGATCGGACTCCAGCCGGGGCGGAAGTCAGGGCTGCGATAGAGGGGCGGATTTTGGGCACCCAGGAAGCCCCTGGGAGACGCCTGGGCCACTTTGCTCTGCTTGCGGGCAGGTGCTTTGGCAGATCTGCCTTTGGAAGGGGGTGGATGAGAACAGCTGAAAACGTGGTCCTGGTGCGAATCTAGCCCGACCAGCCTCAGACCGGAAGTCAACTTGGCAAACTGCCCCAGGGCAAATATAAATTGTTGCAGTTTTCTCGGCTTTTGACCAATATCCCAACTTTAAATCATGAGCAAGAAGCAGAAGAGAGCTCTCACCATAGAAAGCTTTTACGGAGAAAAAATAGAACAGTCCCCAGATCCTGACATTATGAAAACAATCCCAGATGAAGCCACAAAGGCAGACTTAAGTTGGTCTCCCTTTCAGAAGGCTTACCTGGATGATTGCATTAAGAATCTCAAAAGAGAGCTAGAAGAAGAATGGGGAAATAAATTGAGATCAGGGCAACAGAAATATCAAAAACTGGAAAATAGGACTGGTGAATTGGAAAAAGAAAACAGTTCACTGAAAAACAAAATTGTTGAATTGGAAAAAATCACCAATTCACTGGAAAATAAAAATGGTGAACTGAAAAACAAAATTGGTGAATTGGAAAAAGACAACAATTCACTGAAAAACAAAATTGGTGAATTGGAAAAAGACAACAATTCACTGAAAAATAAAACTGG